>JAUMHM010000050.1:6686222-6700948 GCA_032362435.1 Melikaiella ostensackeni | reverse complement strand
GAAGTCGTGAATGAGTATTGATTAAATGCTTGGCTTCCAAAAGCAATGTGAGCAATACACAATGGTAGAAAATTAAGTGTAAGAGTCATATGGAGAAACTAGAGCCTGAAACTGGAGACACTAATGTGGATCTATGCTGAGATTTTGCGACCCAGGCTAATCCATGCGGTGGTGGTCTGATAGAACAAGGTCGAACTATTCACTGTGAAATCTCGACTGGAAAGAATCAGGGGATTGATTCTAAGAAGCTCCACTTGTTCTTCGAAGTCGACAGAAATGGCGGCATTGGGGGCACTCACAGGGCTGGAGCCCCTCCATCTTACCATCAAGGCCATGCCTGCAAAGGCAACCTGGAGAATGAACATGGTTAACGCCGGGAGGATCTCGACAGAACTGCGGATCCCAAGCGACATCGCGAGTAGGCCGACCTTGAGCATGGTCGGGGACAAAACGCCTATTCGCTACCTCTCTGACAAGAAGTATAGAGTCAGCCTATCCACGATAGAGGAATGGGCTAATGGCGAGGCATATTTGCCTGGCAATGGGGACAACTGGTTCACAGATGGCTCCAAGAACAAGGAAAGAGCAGGAGCTGGTGTCTATCGTAGGATGAGTGGAATGGGCTTCACAATACCGATGAGGTCCTATGCCACAGTCCTACAAACTGAGATCGTGTCCATGCTCCAGTATGTCTATAAGGCGAAGGAGTATGACAATAGAAGAAACATCCGCATTTGCTTAGACAGCAGGGCTGCTTCAGTGGCCCTGAATGAAACAACGACTACATCGCTACTAATATAGGAGCTAGGGTGTATCGGAGAAAAAAGTTGTTTGCGCGAAGTTCTAATAGCAATAAAAACTTCCTTTTGAGAGTCAAAAACTCTCCCCTAATGTTTCATAAAAAAAAAATTCCTTCTGTCTCCGCATCGTAAATATAGCTAAAAATCACAAAAAACGAAGCACGTTTTTAAATTTGAAAACCAAAAATTTTGGTTTTGAGATTCTAATTATTGATAAGAATACTCAAGCAAGTCGATTATAATTCAAAAATTTTTGATCCTACCTAACTGACCTTGAAATTTCAATATATCGAAAATTCGACTTTTTCGCTATTTTCTCAGAACTACGGCAATTTTCTCGAATATTTGACCATGAAATGTCTGATATACGTTGAGGAGAATGAATTTGAAATATAATACAACAATAATATATGAAAAATGTCTATGTTAAAATCATTTTTATTGATCTCGATTTACAAGAAAATATATAAAAGTGACATATTGCTCTTTGTTTCACAAGAAAATTAATTTTTGGTGTCTAAATAAGATGAAAAGGTTTTCGAGTGTACTTAGATTTATACCTGTACAGTGAGGAAGTGATTTAAATAATTTTTATCTGTCCAATAACCAATAACCTACTTTTATGTTGATTTCTGACATTAGTTTCAATTTAGTCGTCCTATTTCAATTTAAAAAAAAAAAAGAATTTTCTCGTTTCAAAAATGGGCAAGCTTTGTCGAATTTTGAATCTTAATTGGATGATTGCATCTCGAACGTCAGAGAAGTAAGCTTGCCGAGATGCGGATGTGACTTCTTTCAGGCACCTTTCCACTGCTTGAGTATGGCATGGAAGACGAAAAATTTTTTTGTAAATGAGATAAATTACGTCCTTCGTTGTAAATTCGGTGAGATTTCTAATTGTCATCGACCTCGTTAATGGCGGTTCCGGAATCTGGCACTCCTTCCAGTCAATGTGTTCAGTGTAGTCTTTTGCGTCAAAATACGACGAAGGAATCTCGAATTTCCTTAATTTTGATTTCCCAGTTGACTGTCTAGCAGAAATTATTCGAGACACCGCGAGCTTGCGGATTTTCTGCTTTTTGTCACAAAGCATAGCAAAAAGAAGATTCTTTCGGTGAGCAAATTAGGCATTATTTTGTATTACTTTTTGAATACATTCAGCAAAGTCTTCCTCCAGGTATGCACTTAAAGAAGTGCTTTTCCAGAGATGTTTCGGGGCATCTTCAATAGATGGTTGACACTTAATTGCGAACCACATTGGGACATACACTCTCATGATGAATTGAACTAAAACTCTCAACTCAAATGATGGATTCTCTGCCCCAATGTAAGTTCGGTGAGTTCCACTTATTCTAATCAACCATTCGGCGTGCGATAATTTCCCTGGACTTTTTCGTGCAAGCTCTTCAGAACACTCTCTTTCCTTGATACCATTCCATATATCTAGCGGGTACTTTTAATTGGAACTAAGATCACGGGTGTCAACTACAGGAGGATGAGGACTGTCGACAGCATCGAAATTTACAACTGGAAGTTCTTCACGAGAAGCTAAGCTTTTCCCGAATGGACCAAAAAAATCGTTAGGACCAGAAGTTCCTCCATCAAGTTTCGTAAACAAAGCTTTGAATGGCAGCTCATCACCATGAAGCTGACAGACGATTTACCCAATTCCAATTCTAGCAATCGAATTATACCTGCGTGTTTGCCAGTGTTCGCAAGACAGCTATCGCAACCCACACAATCTAAATTGGAGGCATTATTTTCTTCGTCAAAGGAAAACTGAAGGATATCATGTGTAATCATGTTTGCATCTAAAGAAGATGAGAATATGTGTCCTAGATAAGTACTTCCTGGTTTTTGAATGAGAGAAGTATGTTCTTCTCGTTTTGTTGTTTGCCGTGTTTTTCCTTAATTAGTTCTATCCATCACTTTTGTTCAGTCCTTTTTGCCATCGAAGTAAAAAGCCTTTCTTGCTGAATGCACTTACTCACGACGTGTGAAATTGCTGAAGCCAGTTAAGCAGCAGATCTGTATCCGATGCCGTATCTGTCATATACTTTTGGGAAGTTTGGACAATTTGATTTTTTTATTCGCTTTGAAGATCGCTGATCTGAGAGGAACACTCTGGCAGCTTCAGGAAGATCTATCTCATGGGTACATGAACCATTATCACACTTACAAGCCGCAACATCAAATATTTAGGAATTATGAGCATTCGAAAATCACGGTCGCCGCGGCTGCCAAAGGTCCATCGAGTCGCGCGCGGTTGCTTTCCCCAAGCGCAGCCGGTGCAGCGGTGAAGAGCCTGCCTAGCGACCACGTTGCTGCTGGTTCAAATCCTTTTGTTGACATTTTTTTCTTTATTTTTTTTTTATTTTTCGCATTGTAAATATGTCAAATAATCATTTTTTGATGCTCCCCTGGCGATTATTATTTTTTTTTAACAGCGAAATTATTGGGAAATAAATATCATGCATGAAAATCGAGGACAGGGGCAGCTGACCCGACTCTCTTTCCTCCTTCATGAAACGTGACAATCGGTCCGAAACCGGATTCAGAGAGAGCAGAATAAATACGCACTCTCATTTTTCCCGAAATTAACCGCAGATGTCTCTTTTTACGCTATAAAATTTAACACGTTGCATCTGATGTGTACAACACTTCTGGATGATATTTATTCCCCAATGATTTAACTATTTTTGCAGAAAAAATTTAATCACTGGGGGAGTATCAAACATGATTATTCTACATGTTTAAAATGCGAAAAATAAAAAAAATAAAAAAAAGTTCGACAAAAAGATTTGAACCAGCGAGCGCGTGGTCGCTAGGCAGGCCATTCACCGCTGCACCGGCGGCGCTTGGTGAGAGCAACCGCGCGCGATTCGGTGGACCTTTGGCAGCCGCGGCGACCGTGATTTTCAAACGCTCATAATTTTTAAATAAGGGCCTACTTACAAAGAAGCCGGGACACGTGTCTAATTATTTTTAACGTACTATCGATTGATGATAGTCTCATCAAAAAGTCAATGTCGCAGATGAGGTCTTTTCCTTGTGAGATATAATTTTATAATAATAATAATAATAATGATATATAAATATAAATAATAATAATGGCTTGAGGCCTTCTTAGGGTACCACCAGATACCTGGCGGCTTAGCTGACCCTTCCTATTGTTAGGTGCTCGAGTTCGACCTCGATGCTCAGCGGGGCGACGTGATGCACAACCGGAGGCTACTGTATTGTGTTGCGTTGGTTCCTTTAAATTGAATTCCCATTTAAACCAGGCGACACTAAGACTCTATATATAAAATTTTAAAAATAGGTTTTATAACCACGGCAGGGTCCTACTGGAAGCAAATGCCATAGAAATGACATCAGTCTCCAGCAGAACCGCGGTACAAATTTATGTAAGCATTATCACTTATTTAATCAATTATTATGGTGCAAATGATGTAGTTTATAATTTTCTACAGATCTGTAGAGAAAAACCCCTTTCCAGCTCTAAACACGGGTTTAGAGCAGGGAAGGGGTCGCATTGAAAAGTGATGAAAAAGTGATAAAAAAGCCTCTCCCTCATTCTTTTTCTAAGTTTTTCAAAAGTAGCCCATTTTGATCTATTTTCAACCCCCCCTCCTGCAATTTTTCGGAAAAGCCGCGATACGAAAGTATTACCATATATATAGTATATATAAATATACTTCATGTAATATTCCGTTTTGAATTAATATTTTCTTAAATTTCAAAAAACAATTTATTCATTTATATATTATTAAATTTTGTACAATGATAAATAGATAATTGTATTACAAATTTCTTTAATTAAAAAGCAGAAAAAACGCATGTTTCATTAACAAGTAGACTTCATACATAGTTTTAGTGTCGCCTGGTTTAAATGGGTATTTAATTTAAAGGAACCAACGCAACATAATACAGTAGACTCCGGTTGAGCACTACACCGCATCGCCCCGCTGAGCATCGAGCTCGAGTTCGAGCGCCTAACAATAGGAAGGGTCAACTGAGCCGCCAGGTATCAGGTGGTACCCTGAGAAGGCCTTAAGCCAAAATAATAAATAATAATGAATAATAAATAATAAAATAATAATAAATAATAAGAATAATAATAATGAAGATTAGTGCGCGCATACCGCAAGTAAAAGTTCTGTAGTTTATTTTACGAGCAGAAGGGGTCAACTCCTAACTGTGGTCTACGAAGTGATTTCCAGAGATTAAATAGCGGATACGTACTGAATCTCTAATAATGCCTTTCCTTCAAGGTAGATCTGATTTAATCAGTCTCACTGAATGAATCAGTGTGTTCAAAACCATAATTTTGTCAATGAGATAAATTTGTCAGAGCAAGTGTGAACTCTCTCCTTTGAATATGGTTTTTTATTAATGCTAGGCAATAAGAAATTATCGAATATAAACTCGACTGTACAGTGATTATCAAATAGATTTTATTTCATGTGAAAACATTGCGCACACAGCAAGTGAAAAAGCTTTGCGAAAAGTATTTTACGAGCAGAAAGGAGTTTACTCCTGATTCTGGTCCACGAAGTAATGTTCCAGTCCATGAATTGCGGAATTGCACTGAATTTTTGAGTGTGTTTAATATTACGTGTCATTTTGTTTTAATGTTAAATTGAATTCATCTTCCTTAATTAATTGATAAAATGGCATAAAATTATAGCTCACATCGTATTATGGGTTATTCTAAGTGTCGTAAGTTCTTCCATTTAATTGTCGGTGACAAGGATGCCTAGAGCATAGAACGAATCATCTAGTACTAAAGACCATAGGATGAAGTACTGAATGGAGAAAAGCGATAAGAACAGTTAATTTTGAAATAATATCTTTTTTAAAAATAGAAAGATATTCTTTTTTACATACTAGGTCAATCCTAGTGTTATTGTGCGAACTAAGTAAACAAAATTTGACATTTGTCAAATATTGAATTGAAATAAATGAAGAAGATGAAATGAAGTAAAAGAAGACAACAAAAAAATATGTAAGAATAAATCTAGTAGAATTTTGATAGAATAGGGACTTGACTCATTTTATGTGCAATTTCATAGGTTAGCTCAGGTGATTATTAGATAAACGCATTTCTTGGAGTAGATCGTGTCTTATTCCTCCTCTCGTAGGCAACCTATCTATTTAAATATTCGACGAATAAATTATAGAAAGATGAAAATTTCTAATTTAAGAATAATTGACCTAAAATCTAGGGTTACAATATACATGGACAAATGTCTCAGAATGTCTCTCTTAGACGAAGAAGGTGTTGATCTTGGGTCTGCGAAAGTGCGTAGAATGGCGTTTGCATATGATAAGATTGTTACGGCAGAATCAGTTGCTGATTTGCAGAGAATGTTGAGCAGACTGGATACCAGCATGGAGATGATGGGACTCAAGTTTAACTCGAATAAAACAAAAATTATTGTGTTTGAAAGAAGGGGGTAGAAAAGAGTTCGCAACATTACCGTAAACAAAGAGAGGATAAGAACAAGTTGATGATTACCCCTACCATTTAAATTTCTTGACCCCGGTAGTATAGCAAAGCTAGATCCGAACGAGTTACGTTTACCCCGAAAGGAATTGGGCGTAATGGTATAATAATAATGAAAGAATAGTAGGAGAATAAAATTAGGGACATCAGTGAAAATTTACAATCGTTTTTCAGCAGCCAGAACGTCATAGTAAGAGTAATTTTGAGATGATCAGGTTTTTATTCAGGAATAGATACACATATCGAAAAAATATTACATAATTTTCGTATATTTGTATTGTTCATCTCGTGATTACTTTCAAGGTAAGTCAGGATTCCTCCAAGGAGCAAGATAAACTCCCACTAAGTGTCCGTGGCGTGTTCTGTAGGCATACAATGATATGCCATCGTATACATCTTGATGGAAACTCCTTCTTATATCGTATTTGGCACGCAATCCTGAAGACGGAAGAATATTTCTACCATCAGCAATAACTGAGTTCACTGTTCCATCAGCATTTCTCTTTATGCCAATTCTTGTCCCTTGAAAGTCGAAAGTTGGGAGTCGATTTCCGATAGCACTTACTTTGCAAAGAGGAAAAAAAATTCTGATTAACAAAAAGGTTAGAAATCCAATTAGAAATTAAACACTGAACAGCTCTAAATTGAGGCACTTAAATTGAAACAATTCCATGTGGAAAAATGGATTAGGCATCCGTTTGGGGACCCTCATGGATTGCCCTTAGGACGTGACGTGCCCATGAGGGCAATTCAGGCACGGCTCCTCATGGAAACGACATGTTAATCCATGAGGATCCAGCATCGGATTCTCTCATTTTCGCCCGTATGTTTCCCTTGAGGGGCACTCGCGGGCCCCTTGCAGTTTCCGTGACCGTAAATTTTTCATTTTAAAAAATACCTTTAATAATTACCTCCTCATCATTTTTAAGTATATTTTAAAAATAAATATGTATTGTTGATATGTATAAAAAATTTAGGAATAAAAAGAATAAAAACATTAGCGCCTCGACCGGGACTTGCACTCATGAGCAGTATTTTATCAGAATTTCCTCTTAATAACTCACCGCAATTACAACAAGCAAATCGTTTTATTTTTGTAAACTGAGGCATGAGGGCAACATGCAGGGACCCTGCGGAGACCCTCGTGGAATATCTTAGATTCTAAAGCCCAACTTCCAAAAAAATGTCATCAAATTTGTAACAAAAATGTATTTTTGTCAGTCTAAACTAATCAAACATCAACATTTGTAGTGTCAAAAGAAGTATTAATCCCTTGGATCCCAAAAATTCTAACCGATCGACAGCGAGGACAAACGAGCAGGGCGCCCTGCGGATGCCTTCGTGGAATTTTTATTATGAATTGTCCACACGAGAAGTTTAACTTGGATCGTTTTTAAATGCCACAATTTAGAGATAGCTCTATGAATTACTAGTCTTAAAGTAAAAGATTTTTAAAGCATCTATCTAGGTGCTAATCGCCGAAGCTGGAAACGCTGCCCAGTGTTGGCTCAATTTGGGCAACGAAGAGTCGTCTAATGATACTGAGCCAATATCAGCCTTTGTCGGCTATTTAAATTTGCCAAGACGATCAAAACACTGAGATCAGCCGACTGTGCAATGTCCAGATTTGGCCAACATTGGCCCAGTTTCCAGCTTCGGCAATTCATACTTGGGATATTATTCCACTCGCAATTTTCAAGTCCCACAACGCGGCCGTTCATCAAGTGCACCACAAAATATAAATCGCGCCAATATTCCAAAAAGGAGAAAGCCAGATGACGTGCGAAGTCTCTTTGTGTTGGAATTATATTATCTTCGGTGAACATAATTGTTTCCACAGTTCTATCAGGATTACGTATTACTGTAACAGGTCTGTCATTGTAATTGAAAGCCTCAAGTTCTGAAAAAAAATCCATATTTAGAGATGATGCAAACCTCATGATGTTCAATACGTATTTAGCATAAAGAAAAAAAGAAATTTTTGTAATTTTCTCTGAAAATCGTTAATATTAGGTATATCGAATTGTCTCTTGACATTTTTCTTCAAAATTAGCCATAGAATACATATAAAAAAGTGCTTGTTGAATTTCGTCCCCACAGGCCTGTTTTATAGGGTTTCAAAAAACCCCTGTGAATGAAAGATTGGGTTTTCAGAGTTTTTAGTGATAATTCTTATTTTCTACGGTTTGTTTTAGTATAAATTGTTCATAATACATAAAATATTACTTTCTACTGATAATCAGAATTTCATCAATGATTTCCTCACCGTAAGTGGAAAGTTGAATAAAGGTTAGAAAGGTTCAAGAATTTATTCAACTGTTCTTGATTTGAAATTAAAATCTTTTTTAGTTGAATTTTAACGATTACATTTTTTGTTGAGAAGTCATATTTTATGATTAAATTTGATTATGAAACCATTTGGTTGGAAATTTATGTATTTTTTTGTAAATTCGTCTTTTTTGATGAAGAACAATCTACTTGATTAAAAATTCAAATACTTGGTCGAAAGTTGAACTACTTTCTTGAAAATTGATTTCATCAGTTGAAGATCAATTTCTTCGGTTGAGAATTTAACTATTTTGTTAAAAATTCATTTTTCTTCTTGTTGAATATCAATCTTCTGAACTGTAAATTTAGGTATTTCATTCTTAGCTGAAAATTGGTCGCTTCTAGTTTCAAATTTAACTATTTGATTGGAAAATAACTTTTTGGTTAGAAGTTGATATTTTCGGGTTGAAGATTCTACGTTTTTGGAAAGATTTCGCCTTTTTGACTTGAAAATTTAACAATTTGGTTGACATTTTTGTCTTTCTCTTGAATGAGAAGTCTGTTTTGGTTGAAAATTCATCTCTTTTGTAGGAATTTGATATGTTTTGGTTAAAAGTGCAACTGGTTGGTTTAAAATTGATCTTTTTCAGTTGACGACTTAGCTACTCTGTTGAAAATTCGTCTTTCTGGTTGAAAATGAAACTTTTTTGTTAGAAATTCATTTTTTTGTTGGAGAATTATCATTTTAGTTTGAAATTCCACCATTTTAATGAAAATTTTATCATTTTGTGAAATTTTTAATTTTTTTTAAAAGACATATTTTCTGATAGAAAACTTGACTGTTTGATGACCTCTAATCTTTTTTGTTCAAGAATTAGAACATTTGATTGGAAATTCATCTTGGTAGTTTCGAAACTCAACTACTTTTTTAAAAATTCATCTTTTTGGGTAGAAAACTCTTTTTTTTTGGTTGAAAGTTGATCTTTTATGATAGAAAAGTTTTGGGTTGAAAATTCATGGTTCTTAATTGAAGATTCAACTGTCTTATAAAAAGGTTGTCTTTTTGGCTTGAAAATTCAACTATTTGATAAGAAATGCAAATGTTCGTGTTTGGGGTTTGATATTTTTTGTTCGAGATTTCGACCTTTTGATTGGAAATTCATTCTTGTAAGTTGAAAGCTCAACTGTTTGGTTAAAAATCCAACTATTTTTTTGAAAAATTGACTTGCAATCTTAAGCATTTCATATTGAATTTCGATGCGGTTAAAATTAAGTAGCAGAGTCAAGCCATGTCAAGTGGGCCTGGAAACTTCCACTAAATCGTCGATTTTGGGGAAAAATATTTTATCATAAAGTAAATGTGATGCTCATATTACCGTTACAAAATTTTATAAAAATTCCTATATTTGTTCATATTATAAACAATCAAAGTCAAAGCACGATTAAAATAAAAATTCATTTTCTCCTAAACTACAATAGGTAATGATGTGAAATTTTTTACACTCACATGTCAGTATTTACACTTTCGCATAAATATACACTGAAGGTGAAATTGTTATAAACAATCGAATTCGCAATGATTTTTTTAAGACAATTGCATTTTTTATGCGTTCTTCACGCGGAAATTACATGAAACTTATATAGAATTATAGGGCAAACGCAGACCTTTAATAATCTGTAAAGAGAATTCTGTACTTTTTCTCCATTCCAAAGATATCCAATTTTTCGTCACTCGCTGCGCTTGCTCGTCGTTATATATAAATACGTTTGTTAGATACGTCGTAAGGACATACATAATGTTGCAAAAATTACTGCAAATGTAGAAAAAGAACAACCGAACACGAGGTTAGTTTACTTGTTACTTATATATCCTAGTTTATAATTATTTGAATTGAAATGTAATTTAATGATACAGGATTATACGATATGTATTTTAAATTTATGTTTGAAGTTCGCTTTCTAGAAATAATATTTAAAATCAGTCAAAAGTTTTTGATACATAAATTTCATTTGTTCAAACTTGTATATCATGCAGTTTTTACAAATTCCCATGCTCTCAAATGATGTTACTTTTGTTTTGACGTCTAATTTACATTCCTACCCTAAAATAACAAGTGAAATGCTATTGACAATTACTTAAAAAACGTAAAACATTAAATTTTATAATTGTACAACGCATATGTTCCTCATACATCGTGATATGCATGAGAAAATATAGATAGTTATTTATTTACAAAAGTGTATTCACTGATATTGAAAAAAATGTTTAATATATAAGTTATGCTCCTGCTTTATCGATTTGTGCAATGTCAAATAAATAGGTTGACTGTACGCAATAAAAAATTTGCTGTCCATTAAATCTCACTTTTTAAGTTGCAGATCCTTCCAATTTTACTACTGATTTGTATACTTTTATAGGTCCCAGAAGCTGGAATTACAACATTGTCACATCGATATGGGCACTACGCCATAATTTAGTGCTTATTTAGTGCCAATATATGCAGTAGAAAAAAAATTTTGGGCCCCGTAATTTTTGTGAAAAACATATAGTAATGCTAGCTTCAGCTGAATCTAGCATTACTACATCTTTTTGTCAAAAATTACGAGGCACAAAATTTTTTTCTACGACATAAATTGGCACTAAAAGATAAAAGGTAAAAACTCGGTTTTTTTCAACATAACCAACTGTTAATTACTAATTTTCAAATTTTCTCAGGAACCTCGATAATGAGCCACTAATGTTATCATCATTAATAATTTTATAGACAAATTTTTTTCATTAAAATATTTGCAAGCAAAAAATTCCGTTGGTTAAGTTGAAAAAACCAAATTTTTACCTTTGAAAATAGCCGAAAAATGAATTTGTTTATTAATTTTGTTTAGACAATTATCAATTGTTATCGACCAATAGCACAGAGCCATTACTGAATAAAAGTCTGCTAATGTCCTCAAGAAACGCAGTTTTTTCACGAAAAATACCTAAGATGATGAAAATTTGTTTAAACAATTGTTGCTAACAATAAAAATTGTTGATTGTCATATAAGCTCCCTGAATCTTCAAAAATTGGTTCTTTACACTTTATTACGTTGAAAACACCAAGTTTTCGCCTCCAAAAATAGCCAGACAGGGCATTTGTTAATTACATTTGTTTAAACAATTATCACTTGTCATTGGATGGATAAATCTAATAATTTTGAGACATTTCCGTACAATTTCTGACCCATTCAATACAAAAAACTTTATTTATTCCAACATAACTGACAAAAGAGTTCTCTGGTTGAATTAATGAAATTCAATAAAAATCTGATTATTTTATAAACAAATTTTATGAATAATTATCCGTATCAGGTATTTATGATGAAATAAATAAAGTTTTTTCCTACAGAAGTACCATGTTTGGTCAACGAATAAAGTTAGATAATTGGTTAAACAACCTTAATTAACCAATGCAATGATTGACTATTTTTGGACGGGAAAACATGGTTCTTGCGATGCGATCAACTGTAAATAAATAATTTTGAAACTTTACGGGCCATTTCGATAACAATACACAATTTTTATTTTTCGAAAACAATTGTTTAAACAAATTTCCATCATGTTATGCAATTATAAATAAAATTCCGCTTTTTCACGGAATGAACAGCTAATTCTTAGGCAATGACTTCTTCCTATGAATGGATAACATTTGATCAATTTTTGAACAAACCTAATCAAGAAATGCATTATTTGACTATTTTTAAGCATTTGAACTTTGTTCTTCAAGTGTAATCAACTGTTAATAACAAATTTTAAAACTTTGTCCAGACATTTCGATGACGATCCACTATTATTATTGTTATTAATCGTACACAGTTTTCAATATCATATTAGTAAAACTGAAAGCGTTTTATTCAAATATGATCAATTTTTATAAAAATATCTCCAAATGTGAAAAACTTGTTGAAATCCTATATTAAACACTGTGCATTGCTATGTTAATTAAATTGATAATAACAATAACAATGGTGAATCTTTATCGAAGTGTCTACAAAAATGTTAGAAAATTGTTACTCACAGTTGATAACATTGAATGAATAAAGTTTAAATTACGCAAAATAGCCAAATAATGCATTTGTTAATTAAGTCTGTATAAACAATTAGCAAATGTTATCTATTCATAGCAAGTAGTCATTGCTGAATGATTGGCTGTGAATACCATGAAAGAAGCAGAATATTACTTATAAGTAAATTACATGCTGAATATGTTTTTAGACAAATGTTTTTGAGGATACCAATTGTCTATAGTCATCAAAATGTCTCTCAAAATGTAGAAGTTATTTATTGACAGTTGATTGCGTCGAAATAACCAAGTTTCTACGTCCAACAATGGCCATATAGAAAAAACTTGATTTATTCCATCATAAATACTTGATATGGATAATTTTTTATAAAATTTGTTTATAAAATGAAAAAATATTCATTTAATCTAATAATTCTAATAGAAAACTCTCTCTGTTCATAAATTGTTCAACTTCAGTGCAAATGAAGTGACGAACCCCTGCCAATCTCCATGAAACAATTTTCAATGAATTATTTGTTTATAAAGAATTCAATGAATTTTTAAACGTTCACGCTGCTATCGAACATCTTCTTTGGATAGTTTCTTTATGTCTTCTATTTATTTTTCAATGAATTCAAGTGTTTGTTTAAAAAAATACACTTCAAATCAAAAATTTTATTTTATTTTTGTTATTGTATAAAAAAAATCTGCATGCTTCGCGGGCACATTCTCATCGCGCGCTTCGCTCGCATGTTCTTCATGTACAAATTACTAAATTTGTTTTTGATCTAAAGTGAGAAAGGAAATTTATTTACTTAAGGCTCAATCGGCCTTAAGGAATACATTCTCATCATAATATTCGCGCTCTGCGCTCGATTTTCTGCGCTCACCGTATAATATACACAAATAAATAGTTAAAAACACGATTAAAAGAATTACCTTGATTCACGATTGGTTCTATCAAGAAATTTTTAACAGCAATTTCATTTGACCTTTTAAAAGCAAAAACATTTTTTCGTATCTCGCGTTATTTGGCTCAAAATTTTAATTTTCGATTTTTCAAGCAAATTCAAAAAGTTGTTATAACAATCTTGTAGGGCTTACAAAAAGAAATGTTTTGCTTTTTCTGACTTTTTTTCATATCGTGCATTGTTTGGCTTAAAATTTGCATTTGTTTTTCTTTTTTTGAATTTTGTAAATGCTATAACTCTCAAAATTTTCTTTTTATCGAAAGAATTAATTGAAATAAATTGTTCGACTTTCTGAGTACTACGAATATCCGTATATAAAATTTGTAAAGTTGACGAAAAAATAGTCTGAAAAATTCGAAAAATGCTTTTACTTTTTGAATTTTTGTCCAAAATAGCTGGCTAATGAACTTGATCTTCATTTTAGGATACTCAAAGAGTATACCAAAAGCCAATAAAATCGGTCAATTCTTTCGAAAGTAATCGTGCTCAAAAACTAAAAATCTACAGACACACAGAAACACACACAGGCAGACAGACATATTCGTAAAAACATGTTTTTCGGCTTCGGGGGGTCTCAAAACGTGGACATTTGGCAGAAACGGGAGGGGGGGTCAAATTTTACACAAATCTAATACATTCTCTGATGAGAATGTAAAAATTAATTTTTCTTCGAAAATCAGCTACGACGATTTGATGCGGAATTTTATTAAATTAAATCGGATGAAAATTGTCTTCTGAAAATCAACTATTGAAAATTAGCCTTGACTTTGAAAGATGATAGCGCCGTTTAGAATGTCGATAAAAATATTTTTGAAAAATTGTTTGAGAGCTTATTGAATTATGTGTTAAGCGAGCTCAGCTAAAGTAGTTTGGCTCTGGCGGTATTGAGTTATCACGTCAGGAAGTTAGAAATATAATTCCGATTTTTAAGGAATTTTTCACTATAACTCCAACTCTTGGCAGGAGCTAGGAAAATTAATTTATTAACCTGATACCTCGGAAAAGTGATTTTGAGAATTTTATCTTTCATTTGAGACGTTGAGCCATAAAAAATATTCACGAGTTCATTAAACAATCATTTTGATTTGCGAGGATGCTAAATTTAAAATAAATTATTGCAATGTCGAATTACGGTGCG
>JAUMHM010000050.1:6664306-6686122 GCA_032362435.1 Melikaiella ostensackeni | reverse complement strand
AATGAAATAAGTTACGTCCTTCGTTGTGAATTCGGTAAGCTTTTGAATTATCATCGATCTCGCTAATGGCGGTTCCGGAATTTTTTACTTCTTCCATTCGATAATTACCGTGTAGTCTTTTGCGGCAAAATTCAACGAAGGAACCTCGAATTTCCTTAATTTAGATTTCCCAGTTGATTGTCTTGCAGAAATTGTTCGAGACACCGCGAGCTCGTGGATTTTCGGCTTTTCTAGCATGTACTTTTGATCAGAACCAAGATCAGGGGTGTCAACTACAGGAAAATTAAGACTGTCGACAACATGGAAGTTTACAATTGTAAGTTCTTCAAAAGCAGCTAAGCTTTTTCCGATTGGAAAAGAAGAATCGTTAGGACCAGAAGTTCCTCCATCAAGTTTTATAAATAAAGCCTTGAGTGGCAGCTCATTACCATGAAGCTGACGGAAACCTAATTGTAGCGGTTTACCCAATTTGAATTCTAGTAATCGAATCATACCTGTGTGTTGACCAGTGTTCGTAGGACAGCCATCAGAACCCACACAATCTAGACTGGAGGTATCAATTTTTTTGTCAAGGCAAAACTGAAGGATATCACGTGTATGATATCATGTATGATATGCATGATATCATGTTTTTGCATCTGAAGAAGATGAGGATATGTGTCCTGAATAAGTACTTCCTGGTTCTTGAATGGGAAAAGTATCTTCTTTTCGTTTTGTTGTTTGCCGTATGTTCCTTTACTTGTTTCATCCATCACATTTGTTTTGTCTTTTCTGCCATCGAAGTAAAAAGCCTTTATTTCTGAGGCCAACGAGACCTGCTCTTTCTCAAGTTGATGACGAGTTTTTGTTCTGCCCCGATACAGTTTATTCTTGTGAAAAACTAAACCTTTAACTTCTGGAATGTACTTACGCACGTCGTATGAATTTGATGAAGTCAGTAAAGCAGCAGACCTGTATCCGATGTCGTATCTGTCACAGACTTTTGAAATGGTGGGCAGTTCAGTCTCATCTGATCTGTAAATTTATTGCAATAAGGGACCCATGCATCTTCAACATCTTCTTCGGCGAACTGGTAATCGTCTTCTACATTGTCATCCATAATGAAGCCACAGTAAGAACTTGCACCTTCAATTTTCACCTTCTGACGCTTTCTTTAAATAACTCCTTCACTTTGATCTTGAAGTACATCAATCATCAAATGCTTCGATTGTACTTCATAATGATCTGATTGTTCCGAATCGATTTTCGAAAGAGACATAAATAATTTTCTCATTCGCCTGGAAGATCGGTGATCTGAGAGAAACACTCTGGCAGCTTCGGAAAGATCTATCCCACAAGTGCATTAAGCATTATCACATTTGCAAGCCGTAATATCAAATAACTTTGATTTATTTGCGCGAAACGCAGTTAATTTGTTTTTGTACCAGGATTTATCTTTATCTTTTCCATGAGACTTTTTCAATTCCTTCAACTCATCTTGATCTGTTTTAACGATCTTTGCGATTCGAAAAAATAGTATCTCATGACATCCAAGTCTGTAGGTAATCTTCATTTACTCAACTCACTGTATTTTCCAATTTTTGGACACTCGCTTAACAAATCCATTTTTATAAACACAAACCACTAACACATCACAGGTTACGTTCACTAAATTTAATGCAAAAAAGAAATGCTGCTTAAAATTCAGATTTTCCAGCTCTCTTATAACATACTCGCGATGAGGATGTCAAAATTGAACTGAATTCTTTTTCTGAAAAAGCGGGTAGGAGAAACGAAATGTAAACATAAGCCTGGTGAGTCGCGGTGCACTGGTAAAATGTAAAAGAACATTCATGCACTCAAAAATTGCAGTACATAGGTTTGTTTTGATCCTGGGGATTAGCCAACTGACCGTGAACACGTCAAAATATCATTTAATATGAAAAAATTAAAAAATTAAGATTTTGCCCATTGTTGAAGCTACATAAGACTTCGGTTCAAAAATTAAACAGGATGACTAAATTAAAACTTATGTCAAAAATCAGCATAAAAGTAATACTTTGATCATTTGATGACATTATAACAAGATAATATATGTTCCGACTATTTTTTTATTTGTTTTTATTCAGAATATATTCGAAGAAATATATAATACTCGTATGATGGTCACATGGTCGATGAAAGTGATATAATTGTAAGAAAACAGCGAAAAATTTGATTTCTGAGGATTTTTTTAATCCTGTACGTCATTCTAGCCAGATAAAAACTATTCAGATCACTTCCTCACTATACAGGTATAAATCTAAATGCACTCGAAAACATTTCTACCTTATTTAGACATCAAAAATTAGTTTTGTTGTGAAATGAAGAGCAATATATCACTTTTAGATATTTTCTTGTAATTCAAAGTCAATAACCATGATTTCAATTTCGACATTCTTCATATATTATTGGTGTAACATATTTAAAATACATTCTCCTTAAGTATATCAGACATTTCATGGTCAAATAGTCGAGAAAATTGCCGTAACTCTATGAAAATAGCGAAAAAGTCGACTTTTTTCGATTTTTTGAAATTTAAAAGTCACTTAGGAAGGGTAAAAAATATTTTTATAGAATTATCGTTATACAAGTATGAATCCACTTGCTTTAAACTATTTTTATTGATTATTTAAAAAATAAAATTTGGTTTTCAAATTTGAAGAAGTGTGTCGTTTTTTGTGATTTTCAGCTATATTTACGATGCAGAAACAGAAGGAATTTCTAAAATGAAACTTCAGGGAAGTGTTTTTGACTCCCAAAAGAAAATTTTCATTGCAACAGCTCATAATAGTACTATACCCAAAAGGATAACTTCTAAAATTGAAAATGAAAAGGTAAAGTGTAAAACCATAATTCTGCAAGAAGCATGTTTTTCGCGATTTCTAAGTACGTTTTTGTAATTATCTCTTAAAAAGTTGTCGAAATTTTCATTATTCTATCCTATAGTTTTTGAACCACTGAATTGAATAGAAAGAACATAAAATCCCCTATCAGAACTGTAGTAGAGAAATTTCTTTTATTGATATTTAGAGTTATAAATCGTCGAAATAAATGGTATTACACAAATCCCAAAAATTTCACCCCCATCCTCTCAGTAAACATTTTTGCAGATTACAAATTCTTTTTCCATAAACTATCATTCAAAGGACTGTACTTTACCCAAGTTTGCGTTGAATCGGAGAACTTTTTTTGGAGTACATACTTGAGAAATAATGTCCCAAATAAATAGTACCCATTTTACTGAAAAGAAAAGGGTGAACCATTGATTCTAAAATAACCGAAAATAATATAATCAAAGTGTCTAGGCATACCGAAAATATTTGGTCTACGCTCATCTCGGTGAACGTAGCCAACCTTTCCAGATTCCTTGCGCTCACCGAAAATATTTGTTCTACGCTCACGGAATTTCGGTGAACCTAGACACAGTCAAAAATAATACTCGAAAGGGCCTCATACTAAAATTTGTTTGAATGATAAAATCATTTTACTAGTTCATTAATACTATTTGATTTCTTACTCAAATTCTCAGTGATATATGTGCTGATACCGAAATAAATTTCTTTTTATGAAAACGAGGAAATAGGTGACTCGACTTGCTTTCCTGTAACGTATATTTAATTTATAGCCGATTTTATGTACTTAGCAGTTTTTAGCTTGACACTCTCTGCTGTGTATTGGATGGATTTGAACTATAGCGAGCATGAATATTCTTCTCTCAAATGCATTTTTTTCGATGCAACTCGGCATTGTATGCTGCAATGGGCACGAGTAACTCTCTTATCGTATTCTTCACCGAGAGAGTCAACAAAGATTACAAATCGGTTTCGACTCGCGGTATCGCCAAACAAGAGAGATGATTGTATTCAGTCTGCAAACACACACATAATTTTAGAATGTATCTGCCTTTGTATGTGAAGTGAACCGTTGCATTTTCGGACTGAAACACACTTTTGGCAGTCGCTATCTTTTGCCAACATAACCGACAAGCTGCAAAAGTCTCTTTGTTATATTTTTTCTACAGAGCAGTATTTTCTATAAAATCTCATTTTAACGCTAGGCTTAGTACTCAGTGTTTTTGTGGGTTATCACTTTAGACACACTTAATTAACTCAAATATTTGAAATTTTACCTGATACTTTAAATTATTACCAAAGATCTATGTGAAATAAAATTTAAACACAAGGCAACTTAATATAACGGCTGTGGCGTGTAATCGAGGTAAATGTTTACAGCACGAGCCGTAGACAAGCGCTGAAAATATTCCCCTCTCTGTAGCAATTCGGAAAGATCTCCCCCGAGTCATAAGCGACACTTTCTTAACACTCCTTATGCTCTGGGCACTTTAAATGACTGTGGTTCGGTTCCATAATCTAGCTTTTTGAGTCGGGATAAAAGGGCCGCAAAATGCACAAAACCAGTAATCCAAGAAGCGGGCAGTGGCGTAAGTACTGTACAGCGATACTCCGCATTGCGGGAGGTTTCCTTCTACGAGAGGTTTCCTAGGCTGAGCAGCACAAATCTATTCAAGTTTTCATTTTCATATTGTTTGGAAAATGTTGTCCAAGACTAAGCAGTTTATAACTCGGCCTTTTTCTTGAAATAGGACAATACTTTGTATTACATGCACTGCTCTTTTTTTTAAAGCAACCTCCTAAAAAAATTTGCTAGAAAAGAAGCCAAAGCTTTTCTTCTGGACAACTCGGGTAAGTGTTTGGAGCCAATGTGAAGGAATCGTTCAGGGACAGTGCTCTTGTATTCTTCAGAGTCTGATGCACCACCAAAGTCTTTGCAATCAGTGTGCTCAACGCAGATTTTACTGCCAAACATCGTCACCCCATCGAAACAGTTAGCTGCAAAATCAGTATTCTGCATTGAACCATAGAGAATTATAGCAATCTTTGTGGTATCATTCTGGCCGGAATTAGACGTCCTGAAAAGGTAAAAAGTAGTGTCAACAGGGGCATAAATTTTGAGAAATAGTATCAAAATAAGGGCATGAAATTTTATAAAAGATATAACATATATAGGTAGTGAAAGCTTTTTAGCTATTTCATAAAACTTTAAAATCTGCTACTCAGATCTGAATTCAATTGCTAAATGAACATCCTCGGGAGGAAAAGCAAATTCTTATTAGTTGAATCTATACATATTAATGCATTATTTATGCAAAATAAACTAACCTAACTACAAGTGTGTCTGCTAGGGTGGTTCAAAAAATATCAGGTTTCGATTTTTCCAAATGTTGATGCAGCATTGCACTCCTATCGTAAAAATCATATAGCATATTTTTTTAGAAAATTTTTAATTGATATTTAGAGGTGGCGCAAAGCGTTTTTAGTTCTTATGGGCTCATCACAAATTGACCATGGGAAAAAGACATATTTTTTTCATTTCTTTTTTCAACCGCCTTAATAATATCGGACATTGATGACCATAAATAAAAGTATAATTAAAAAACTTTATAATTAAAGCTGTAATTCAATGTTGAATATTGCCATTTTCATACTTTTCAAATACCTATAGCTATTCATGTATATAATTTTTTTATTTGAAATTTGCACTAAACGAAAGTTTATTTCATCACGAGCAGATACTGAAAAAATAGAAGAGATAGATTAATAATAAGAGCAAAATTATCGTAATGAAAGTCAAACTGCTTGAGTGTTTCTCCTTCAGGTGTTTTTTTTTTGTAGAAAATATCAGAGAATTACAATCATCATGAAAAGGAAAGCGATACCTGCACCTACTATCGCTATAGGAAATGGTTTCGAAAAAGACTAACTTGCTCTCACTTCGTATCATGCCAATCCCAGGTAGGAGGCTTAGTATAGGCCATAAGTATTTGGAAGGCTCCAGACCACAAAGCTATTAAAAAGTGGGATTAAAATTAGGGTGCAGAAGAAAAACTTGGAAAGAAGTGCTTGGCTTCCGACTTAGAAACATTAAACATTGGCAGCCTTGCGCCACCTCTAAATATTAATTAAAAATTCTAAAGAAGTACGCTATATTATTACTCTAGTGTCTACCCTGATAATGATTTTTCTAATACTAATCTATGAGCATTCTCGTATTTAACAGACCTATTTTCTGAGGATACTGCTAGCGTATAATCTTTAAGCCAGCTCTAAATCTGATTTAAGCCTCTCATTGCTATATCTATAGCTAATCAACTTACAGTAGCCAAGTGTAGACTGCCTGTTGACTATGTGCAGGTAGGCGGAGCCAAGCAGCTAACTGCATGCAGCGCTCGCAGTGACGAAACTCGAGGATTACAGTGATGCGTCGAGATGCGTCTTTAACGTTGCTTAATATGCACGAGTGGCACGAATTGTCCAAAAAATCATAATTACAACTGAAAATGGCCCCCAAAAAAAGTGGGTCTCTGTGTTGCGTGGTCGGGTGTGTGAACAATCGCTTAACCTCGCCGGAAACTCATTTTTATAAATTTGCAAGAAGTGTGTACCTCAAAGACCAGAGGTTAAGGTGGATCGCAGCTGTCAAACAAGTCAAGTACATAAGCTGTGACAAGTTTATATATTATGTTGTAATGTTTTTTAAAGGTTTAATTTATGATGTATTTTTTTAATTTCAGTCTCGATGGGTCACCCTGGCAACCATCTCCATCATCTTCCATATGCAGTAGACATTTTATTGACAATAGAAAATCTTTGCACCGTTAGAACCCCAGTTACGTGCCATCAATTTTTCCCGAGGAATATAAACGATCGAATCGGTCAGCTGATTCAATTGAGAACACGAGAAAGAGGTTTATTATATCCAATTTGTTCTTTTTTGATATAAAATTAATCTCCGTTGTAGAAAATTGATTAATCTAATTCAAAATTCAACTATTTGAAAATTAACTTTTGTATTGAGAATTCATGAAATTGTTAAAAAAAATTGTTCCAACAAAACTTATAAAAACGTATTGAAAAACTTATAAAAACTTAAACTAAGTTAACTAACGTATTCAAAACGTTAATGAACTAAGAACTGTGCTCGGACTTACTCTCAGAGATTGGAAATTGATAATTTTGTATATGAAAGTTAATTTTCATTGTTAATTTTAAATAAATAAGTAAAAAAATGAAATAAGAAAAAATAAAGTAAATAAAATAAATGAAAGAATAATATAACTTATATAAATAAACATATAATAAAATGAATAAAAATTAAAAATAAAATCAAATTTTTAATAAATGTTAAATAAAGAAATTAATTAATTTAATTAATTAAAATAAAAAATTACTTATATCAAGTTCCACTTTGTACGCTGGTGCACTTATTGATGTCTGTCTTATTACGTCGCTACGTCTTCTGGACATGCCATTCGACTTTAATTCTTAAACTTTGATCACGTTTCTTTGAGGCAATTGTATTCCTTTTCCGGTAATCGACAGTATAAAGTAATTGAATGGTTGACCGACTCAAACCCCGTACTTAAACACGAATCCATCTATAATATTCAAATTTTTCAGAACACATAAACCATATTTTTTGACAATAATATTACTTGTTTTTGAAGTCATTGCTATTTCCTTTTTTCCTGTAATTTCGATTTTCGCTCAACTATTTACAACTTTGCTAGATAACACTCGATACTCACACTCTTTCACATCTGATTGCACGGTGATTAGCCTATTGACGCATCACGGTATTTCCGTTAGACTCCACCGTGGCGCCACCCGTACACCTGCACATAGTCAATATTCAGGCATTCCATAATTACAACCGTTACATACTTTATTCTCCTAAATCAATCGTTCGGTACAATTTCAAATAAAAGTTTGATCATACTTCAACGAAGTTATGTTTTTTGTTTATTTTGTATAATCTCATACTATACAAAGATTTTGAAGTATGTAGAAAAGTATTTTATCGGTTAATATGGCAAATTGCAGAGGGTAACTTAATCCAATAAAATGTTACAACCTCCACGATGGACGCGACGCTGTAGACGCGATTCGATTTTGACAAGATCGATCGATTCTCGATCGAATCGATTTTTTACTTCTTTGCAGCAACGCGCGTTTCTTTAATTATAATAGAGTTTTGCAGGCAAAATTTCCAATGAAAAATCAGAAAGCACATAAATGAAGGATGAACCTCAAATGGAAAGAATACAATGGCTGAATACAAACAACCATTATTACGCAGTCTACGGTCTACCCAATATTGGAAAAGTAAAAAATCATGCTCGTAGTACAAAAGTTTTATGAAAAGAGAACAAGAACACTTATGTAAAAAATGTTTACAAAAGTGAAAATATTGCATTGAATTCATGTTCCGACAACGTAAATGAAAATAAAAATTATGATTTTATTACTCATGGTCAGTGCAGTGTCTTTCTCGGACTATGTATTTTATCAGTAAACGTAATGAAAATTCGATAACCTGGAGTTACATCGTCACCCTATCGAGACATTGGGCTGCAAACCCAACATTATGAATTAAACTATAGAGAATTACAGCATTCTTCATGCATTACGATTCCCGCACATTAGCAAACACGTTTGACCGCCGACCGGCAGTTAACATACAAAATGCGAGTTCATCTTTATCAGTTGCAACAACCTCCGCTGGCGGCGATACTTTCTGCTATACTATCCCTGCTACACATATCGACCTTTAAGAATACATGACTGTCACCAATATGATATTCACACACTAAGATGATTAGAAGCCATATTCTTTCGCTGACGTCATTTTTCTACTCCCTAGAGAGTAGAAAGTACATTCTACTCACACCGCTCGAGAAGCGAGTTTTTGATCTTGCTCGACAAGCATGGAAATGGGCCGAAACGTTAGGGGTGTTGTAAAAAGATGTTGAGTTCCCTGCAGCTAGATTAAGTGGCCGATGACGCGATACAAGGTCAATGAGGTTTATTAATCCCAAATAAGCTGCCAAAAATAAGAGTGAGGATGCAAGAGAAGGAGCTCAAGGTAAAACAAGCAATGACAAAGTAATGTAATTGTTTTCGAGTTGCAATTTCCAGAAGGCGACTTTTGGTCAAGTATTTTTGGTCAGGATCGAAGCTTTCTACAAATAGTGTGCCTTGCATCATCATCCCGTTGATATAGTTTCTTGTAGTGATATACGTTTTTAGCACGAGAACGTTATCTGAAGATCGACGACGTCGAAGTCAACATACACTCATGCATGCGTAAATCGAGAGCCGTTCTCGTCGGATTGTGTAACGATTCAAGGGATTCCTTCATATTTGAGGTGGGGATTGGACAGAAAATCAATTTATCTTCAAAGCGTTTACCTGCTGTAGAAATCAAGCTTACCGGAAGAGGAAGCAACTTGATTTTATGAAATAAAAATCTGCTGTTCAACTGGAAATGTCACTTACTAGATTTTTTCGCTGGAAGGCAGAGATATTGATAAGGCTAAAAAAGATTTTCAAATTTGAATGCTTTTTATTTAAGAAAATTTTCTGGTTTGGGCAAAGTTACTGAAATAGAACCCCACCTTAAACGTATCCTGTATTTTAGTAATGAAATATATGTGCATTTTTCGAAAAAATTACTGCAAATAATATGTAGATCACCATATGAGAAGGGCCCTGATGGTCGGTTTTCAAAAAACGCATTTTCGTGCTTTTCTGTATGTGGCTGACACGAAAAAAACGCAAAAGCGCGCAAAATAAGAACCGACCATAAGGATCCTTTTCATATGGATATCCACTTCTTAATAATAAAAACAAATGAAAGTCGCCTTCTGATGAACTTTTGAGTAATTTTCTCGGAAAAAGCAGACATTCCATTTTTATGAAAATTGTGACGGCTGCCATACTGAATTCGCGTATAATTTTGAATTTTTCACATGACCACTTTTTTCAGTGTATTAAATGCTACCGCTAACTTGGTGGGTATTACATAGATTTCATAGAATTCCTATGGACACCTTTTCCCGACCTTTACTTGATACCAAATAGTCCTAAAGGACATTCAATTTCTCAAATGATTTTACAGATTACACAACTAGCCCTAAGGTTTCAAAACTTACCCCTAAAAAATCAAGACCATGCTACACTTATAAAAATTTTTCTTGAACCAAACTCTAACTTTTTCGAACATTTTTGATAAACTGCGTCACCAGATTTAAAAGTTCAAATACTCATAACTTCGTCAAAAAAAATTTTCATTAACTGGGTGAAATATGTATCGTCTAAAATACTTTCAAAAACAACATATTTCATCTGGAAACGATTTTGTGACATAAGCATGCACAGCCTACCCGATTTATAATGAATTCGCCCAGTATGTATTTTGGAAGATAAGTTTTATTTATCTTAGGGGTAATTTTGTGTAACTTTGAAAATTATTCGAGAAATTGAATATCTAATAGGACTATTTAGTAAAAAGTAAAGCAGTGCACACCTCTCTGGCGAATCTAGGAATGCACATGCATTATTTTTTGAAAACTAAAGAGAAATTTTTTGTAATGAATTTATCGAACTTTATGGTAGAATAATTAGATTTATGAAACAAAAATCATAAGTGTCATAAAAACATGCTTAAACTCAGAGGTATACGAAAAAATGGACTTTTTTTAGAAAAAAATGTGCTAAATCTTTAATTTTTACAATAAATAAATACACTTTAAGCGGTTTTTTATGTAAAAGATCGTGCATTATAAGAAAACTAATCAGTTTGCCGGGCTCTTCAAAAAATTTATTTTTTTGGCAGTATGAAGTTGGCTTTTTTTGATTTCAAGGAAACGGTAAAATCAGGGATCGGAACAATTCAACAGTGAATAATATTAATAAATGGTGTTCATTTTAATCGAAAAATGTTTAAAACAGTTAGACATTCCGCCTTTGGCGCGAGAGCAGAAATCTTCACAGATAATTTTTCAAAATAAACTCTAGTTTCTGTTACATCTGTACAGAAACTCATCTTTTGCGCGCCATCTACAGGCATCGAGAAGAAACTTTTGCGATTCCGTGCAAGAAAAAGCCTCCTTTCCTTGCTTGAATAGATGGTGCGCAAAAGTGGAATTTCCATGCAGGTGTTGCAAAAAAACTTAAACACCGTATCAATGCACAGTGGGGGTCAATTTGATTCCGCACCTACTTTGCATGAGTGTCGCACACAACTGATTGTAAGAAGGTTTCGGGGGCGAGCCTTTTCTATACTTTTAGAGAGGAGTTGACCTTGTTCAGAGAGAAGAAATTTCGGGAATTTTCCTCGGAACTGCTCAAATCGCAGGTGTGAATTTTCCAACTCCGCTTTCCACATCCCGTTCTACTTCACGAGAGTAACCACCACCCGTGCTCTTTCGAGTGAGCAGAGAGAAGCGGTGGTGGACATGTCACATCTGGAGTTTGAGAAAATTTCTTCTCTCTGTACAGGCATGCTTTAATACCATACCACACTGGGCACAGTAAACAGGGTTCGGACAAAAATCTAATGTCCCGTAGCAAAACTTTAACATAAGCAAATACATTCCATTTTGGGGAGCCTGGTAATTTCAAATTATAATGTTTCCTTATTTCGGGAAATGACCTGCAAACATTATGAGTGGTATAATGCATTAGAACTTCGGAGTGTAGTTTTTTTCTACTTATTTTAAGAGTTGAGTTCTATGTTTTGTCGAGGGTGACCTGAATGGACAGTATGGGTTGTAATCTTGCACATGCACACAGCGTCATATTTTATTCTCCAATACAGAGTGCTATATGAATATGAATTAGGGGTAAACAATACGAGGTGGATGCCAGTACAAACTGAATGATGGAAAGAAGGGACTGGGTCTTGGAGCAAAAGTTCTGTAGTATTTTTTATGAGTAGCCATATTCAAAACAAGTTTTATAATTTACCCTTTCATAACTTTTATAGCTTTCACTATTCTTTCATTGGTTTCTTCGATCCGTCAAACTCTTGGCTTTAAAACCGTCGGTACGAGGTGAATAAATTTTTGACAGGTTAGGTCCTTTGAAAACTGATCAGAAAGGATTAGGATCTGAATATTCACTTAATGCCAGATGAGCACCATCTAAATAAAATTTCAACGCGTTAAAAAAGTATAAAATATAGGATAAATGGCCAATATAATTCATGTGATGGCATTGCCATCTTTAAAATGAATGTTGCAGCTTTAATTTTGCATGTAATACTTTCTCTACTTGTTCATCACTTATCAATATACTGGAACCTCGCTTTATTTGCCCTCGATTTATTGTCTTCCTAGAATGCCTGCCGGCTAGCATTCAGTGATGAGGGTTCGAAGACGCCGAGAGAGAGGATGGCCGCCGGCCTCGCATTCGCTGGTGGGGAGGTCCGAGGAGCCAAGGGGAGGCGCGCGAGCTCAGCGGAGTTACGCAGTTTCGCCTGACTGCTCACATTGTAAGAATTCTTGGAAGAGTCTCATGGTCATAGCAGGCAATGCCCGAGACTCAAACTAAATCGAGGCCCCAGTGTATTATGACTTCAAATGAATTTCTATCCACCTCGTACTTGCAAAACTTCTAAACCTCTAAATAACTCAAGCGTATTTTTAAACTATTTCCACAGAAATATGTAAATAAAATAACAAACTATTTTTGCATCGTATAGAATGTCTATTAATTGTCAATGTCTAAGAAGCTTCGTTTAGACTTTTGTTCAGCGAAAAAATGGCTATATCACTCCACTACAGTAATTTTGCATATCTTCATACATATGTATGAAAAATTGGTCAAACAACCACCGCAGGGTCCCCCTGGGAGCGACTGCCATCCATAAAAATGACACCAGCTCCCAGTAGAACCGCGGTAAATCACACCCATGACCACGCCTCACAACCGTGAGATGAGTGGTCACATAGTACGGTGGAATCACGATGAAGGGCCGGCGAAACCCTCGTGAGTCCTAAGGACACGGAGCGACCCAAGAAGGACAGCCCCTTGCATCCATCTCGCAAGTGCTTTTGCATTTTTCTGGCACGCGAGAGCAACGAGCAAGGTTACGAACCAGTGATGGTTTCGCACATCCGAGAGCACCGATGTCAAGGAGAATCATTTTAGCCGAATATTCTTTGTACACACCTCGCAGCTCCCGTATAAGGTCTCGATACCTCTCCCCCTTTTCCTTCTCCTCGACTGTGATGTTAGCGTCAGCTGAAACCGAGGATTCGATAACAAAGATCGTGCGTTTCTCTTTGTCAAGGAGAACGATGTCAAAGTCCCAGTAAATTTTGCACAACTCGTTCTGCACAATTGACTCTATCTCTCTGACAGCGTTCGGCAGAGCAGGGTCGCGGTTAACACCATAAGAGCGAAAAGGATGGTAATAAAGCACTCTTAGGGCCGTATACCAAGGTGGAAATGATACCGTCCTGACACGCGAAAATAGAACCCTTTGTGTTTGAATTAAGTTCGGATGATTAAAGGAAAGCAAACGTTAACTCCATCGATAAGGACTGATCTTTTACATTTCTGTGAAAGTTCCCGTGCATTTTCTTGCCGTGGAGCTGTTCGAGGAAGTTGTTTACCTCTGCTTTCTTTACTCGGGCTTTTAGAAGTGAGGCATCTAGATGGAGTAATGCACTTTCCTCACTTCTGATGTTAAGATCCAGACCAAGGATCTCGGCCCCCTGCTCCGCGGCTTCGTAGAAGGAAGGCTCCTTTGCCAATCATCTCGTGGTTCCTGACCATTGTCAGAAGAGGATCTCTTCCATTTGCAACGATGTGAGCTGTACCCAAGATAATTCGGTCATGAAGATACTGCATATTTCGAAGTACGCGTCCCCCTTTACGGCGTGTGATGTATAAGCACGGAACGGACGAGTTGATATGCAAGTTCTTCTGCATATGCATGATCTTACCTGTGGCGATATCGAGGGCCGTGAGCTCGGGCTTCGGCCATGGAACCACCCAAAATGAATAGAGCAGAATCGGGACGGCAAGCATGTTAGTTGCACATATCTTGTTTAACGCCGACAGATTGGAAAACCAAATCTGTCGAAGGAGACGCTCGTATCTTCTTCGGAGAGCCTCCTTCACTGATATTATATCCTGAATGCGGCTCTCTGGCACGCCTAGTTATAGGTAGGTCTCTCCAGCATGAAAGTGTCTAATAGCGCTTCTGTCCTCGAGTTCAGGGTCATCGATAACGCTAGAAGGTCGTCCTCATCTCAAATGAATCTTGGCACACTTGTTCAATCCAAAGTTTATACCAATTTCTCATGTATACCCCTCGACGATCTTAAGAGCATCCTTGAGATGCTGTTTCCCAGAAGCATAGATCTTCAAGTCATTCATATAGAATATATGAGTGACCTTATGCTCACGATTATTAGATCCGCCGCAGAGGTACCCATGAGAATTGCGTCATGCGAGAGATAGTGGCAAAATTTTGATGCAAAAGAGAAGAGGGCTCATTGTGTCAACCTGGAGACACCCCTCTGGAAGGTGACGCTGTTAGTTGTCACTTGATGTTCTCCAGATGAGGTCGTAATTCTGGTTTTCCAAAGGGGTATCAATCTCCCTATGCGTCCCAGTATGTGCGGGTGAACTTTTAAGCCTCCCAACAGAGAGATGATAAGTCTATGGGAGGTTGAATTGAAAGCTTTCTGGTAATTAATCCAGGCATTGGACAGATTGCAATTGTAGGCTGCAGCGTCCTTGCAGACCAATCTGTCGATTAGCAGGTTTTTTCCGACAGCCTGCTATGCCTCTTTTTGATCCACGATGTTCGTAGATCTCTCCACACACAGGTCCTATTGTCCGAGCAATCCTGTCGTCCAGGATAGCTGTAAAGATCTTACGCAACGTGTTCAGACAAGTTATTGGCCTGTAGTTCCTTGGGTTGAACTAGTCGTATTTCTTCGGTAGGAGTATGGTGCGTCCTATCACCAGGCACGGCGGAATGGGC
Source organism: Melikaiella ostensackeni (assembly GCA_032362435.1). Taxonomy (NCBI): domain Eukaryota; kingdom Metazoa; phylum Arthropoda; class Insecta; order Hymenoptera; family Cynipidae; genus Melikaiella; species Melikaiella ostensackeni. The sequence continues at coordinate 6,671,239 of JAUMHM010000050.1, read as the reverse complement.
GTCTCCGACTTTAAATATGAGGTTCAGATCCAGGCCAGATGTTGGTGTGTAGAAATAATTTTCTTTCACCAGAAATTCTTGATATCATCCGGGACGGGAGCAGAGAAGTTCTTCGTGCCCCCCTCAGTACTTTCTTCACCTCTTCAGCAGTGATTGGTGGACATTGTTCCTCGCACGTTATGATGTTGTTGCACAGCTCCTTGTAACGCATGATGTTCTCAGTGTCTTCATGTAATGGGTGTTGAACCTCGTAAATTTTTCTCCAAAAAGTCTCTACCTCCTTGAACGTAGGCGAATTATTGACAATAACAGGGGGATCGCGGAAGAGGCGCGATGGGTCAGCGAGAAACTGTTGACTCCCCCATGATCCATTTCTCGCTCTTGTGTACTCTCCACCTGACTTCAGATAACACCCGTATTTTGTCAATAATGTGCTGATCAATCGTCAACAACTTCGTCTCGTTCAATGTATGATGGTGGATTCTCAGTTCGTGAGCGAACTTTTCGATCTTTACCGTAAGAGTCCTATCAGATGTTATGTAGTCAATCACACACTGAATACGGGACGCGTCCGTCAAGCACAGCCAACTTTCTTGTTCAGTTGATGCAAGCGCGTCGTCAATTTCAGCCTGATTTTCGAGCTTAGGAGGAACCTGGATCTTGATGTTTCTTCTCGGCCTGAAATCGCCATCATCTCTCGGGGGACGTCTTATTTTCGTGGTTGGTCTCAATGTCGTTTCCACTTCTTCGTCTGTGGCTTGTTCTTGCAGCGATTGGAAAAGCGTTCCGCGTATATATCCTGTTTGCAAGAGGATGTCCGCGCCATTTCACAACCTCTGTTTGCCAGAGGTGCGAAAGCTGTGGGTGTTTTGGGCACCATAGAGTGTGCAAGGGCGACATGCAACCCCTGCGTGCAGGTTTAATGCCGATCCGTCATCGTGTTTCCATCCAAATTATTTGCAGCACACCGATATTCAGGGTGGTCGGCACTGTTTGTCAATCATTGTCGGGTGTACTGCGCGTTCGATCATTTCGAACTGCATTCTCAACTGGGTTTGGTGCTATCATATTCGTTTCCACGAGGAGCCAGGAAAAGGGTTCGTCCACCCTCGCAGTGACTCGCATGCAGGGGTAAGGCTGATACTCTAGGAGGTCCCCGGGTATCCCGGAGACACCGTAAGAGACACATCACCCGTGCCATTCAGCTTCCGCCAAGGTAGTTCACGTCCTGGCTTGGGTTTATTTTTCGAAACCATCCTTGAACAATTGTCCGCGATTGCTTATTAACTTTTGTAACCGTATTCAGCAGAAACTCTCGGCACAGGGATTCTTTGAATCCTGAGCCAAAAATGGTATACAGTTTTGCAAACATCTATAAATAAAATAGTCTTACCGATGCCGTTTCCTTCTATAGAAAAAAAGGGGCCTACAATAGCAGTTTCACTGTGAAGTGTCCATTCCGATGTGTTTACAGGCTTCCTCAATAGATTGTAATAATAGGAATCCATGAAATAATATATGCTTCCAGCTGCTCGTAAGTAATCATTCGGGGTTATGTCCAGATTTCTATAGAATTCGTTGAGAACCTTGTCATCGAAATATTCATCGGGATATCCAATGAAATTTTTCAAAGATGCAAGCCTATTCAAAGCCTTCGACCTTGTTTTTTCGTCCATCCAGGCAGCCTGAAACAAAAGTAAGAACAACGAAGAGACATGAAGAAAGGAATTAAAGATGTATAAAGACACAAACAACGCTCACTTTCGTCTTCCTTATATCCTCTCCGAGAAGTCTTCTCTTTTCTATACTACTAAAGAATCTTCTACTCTATTTTCTTTTGCATGAATTCTACACTATTGCACACATTTTGTCCTTTTTTCATCCTATGAAACCATAAAAGACAATGAAGTCTTTTTGTGCCCCTTGTTTCATAATATTCAAGGTTTCGTAGCCCCGGACAGAAGCCGTCATGGTTTCGGTCGGGAGTTCATCCGTCCTCTGAGGAAGGGGAAAAGAGGAAAAGAGGAGAAATAAAGGAAAAAAGGAGAAATTTAGGAAATAAGAGACAGTGTGTAGAAAGGTTTGAGGGGGAATAAGGGGACGTGAGAAAAAATTATGGAAAATAATGCAGTGAGGAGAAGTAAGGTGAAATTGGGGAAATGCGGGATAATGAGTGGATGAGGTTGGAGGGGGGGGGAAGTGTGCGGAATAAGAAAAACAGGGAGAAATGAGGAGAGTGAGAGGAATTAGGGAAAAATGAGGAAAATAAGGGGAGATCAGTGGTAAGGATTTGAGGGGAAATGAGGGGCAGCAAGGGGAGGTGAGGGATAATGTGGGGTCATGAGCAGACACTTTTCAAAATGCATCCATTTGGTAAAAGATGGTTGTAAATTTGTCAAAAATTCTTTCTGGGAGAGACAGATATGGTATACAAAATATTTTATTTTCGGCTATACATTTTTTTGCCGGTATGAGGGCGTGTTTAAAAATTTGTTTTGAGTGTTATCTTCCAAATGTTTTGGACTATTACACCTATTAGTTGTGTGTCAACTCTATGCGATTTTTTTAAGGAGTTGTGTAGCAGACCTGAGAGTATTCGCCCTCTTTAATATTCGAGAGGAATTCACAGTTAGTTTTTTCAAAAAATGGAATCTTTTTGTATAATATCCCCTCGAATCAAAGGAATATTTTTGCACTTGAGCTATCCAAGTATATAATCATTAATTTAAAATACTAATGTCTCCCCTAGTTTTTATTCCGTTTTATCATGATAATAGACCTTTCTACCTTTTTTTCTCACTCCTCTACCCATTACCGAAAATTTAGTTATTTTTCGTTTAAATTTATGATTTTGTGTCCTATTTTTTTCTCTAGAAGTAGAGTTTGAAATAACTTACGAGAAAATCTCACCTCTTGTATAATTCTCTTGAACTGTTTTTCAATATCGACAGCTAATTCTAATGCACTTTTCTTAGATGCTGGACTGAAGTACTTCCTGACATATTGAGCACTGATACTGAATCTTAGAAGAGTCCTATATGCCTCATCGAGGCATTCCTTCCGTTTCTCTGGCCTTACATCTGTACTGTTGAGCACAGTTTTGAAGTTCGTTTGGCTTTTCCGAATTTCTTGAGGTAAATAATCGAGTTGATCTTGGACTACTCTCCATAAGTTGTAATTAGCCTTCACCCTTTTTTTTGTATCATTCATCAGTTTTTCGAACTTTTCGAAAAAGGTAGGCACGCTTACAATTATTGTTTCATTGTCACCAATTATGACGCTGGATTTAAGAGTAGAGTAAATTGAGTTGAAGTATTCCTTCCAGGCAATACTCGGATATTTTCCTGATAACGCTGCCATTGTCATTGGGTTATTGAGAAGAGTTTGATTGCTTCTTCCTGCTTGACTTATAGTAATCTACAATTTCATGATATTTAATAAGATTATATATAGGGGAATTACTTCTCAACCTGACCTCCCATTCTGCTCAAAAATTGGTTCAACTTTGAATAGTCGTGTTTGGGCTTAAAATTTAGAAAATCTCATGTAGTTTTCAAAATCAATAGGCATCTTTTATAATTTCAAATTTCGGACTAAATATGGTGCACAGAGTCACGAAAAACAGAAAAAATCATTGTATTTCTTGAATACAACCTCGGGAACGCCGGAGTAATCATTTCCTAGCCGATTTGAGCATTTTTAGGTACTGAAAGCTAGACTGCTTAGCGCACATCGGCAATGTTGCATCCATTATTTTTCATTTTAGTATTTTTATTACATATTCATAATTAGTGATTTTGACAACCATCGAGCCATAATTTTTAAACCGATTTGAGCGAATCAAGTTACTAAAAGTAGGATTGTTTAGCATACATCCGCCATATTGGATTTGACATTTTGTATTTTGGTATTCTCTTTACAGATCCGTAATCAAAGACCTCGAAAACTACCGTGTATTCAGTTTCAAGCCGATTACAGTAATTTGTGTTATTAAACACTGGATCGTTGAAATGCAGTCACCATATTAGATCTGCCATTTTGAATTTTGCGAAATTTCATATAGCTTATCAAAGCACCTATACGGGCGTAGAATTTAGGCCCAAGAGGAGTATTTTAAGTCGATACTTTCATAACTTTTTTTACAAGATATAGAATTATTGTTTCTCTTTTTTCTGACTCTAGGCGCCATATTTTCCGCCATTTTGAATTCTCGAAGGTGCCTATCGATTTTGAATACTAGACGGAATTTGCTAAATTCCAGGTCCAAACTTGAATGTTTAAAGTTAAACCAATATTGTGCAGCATGAGGTGTCTGGTTGAGGAAGAATGCCCCATACATTGATATGCTATATTGTTATATTTATTAAAGTATATTATTAGGGAAAACTATGCAAGAGTGTGTCACTCAATTATGGAAATTTGTGAAGCCCTGTCTAGTATTACGAAATTTTCCATAGTACTAGCCCTGGACGAGCCGGATATGGATTACGCTTACGGATAATTCCATAATAGCAGACAGTTCGAACGTCTTATATATCTTATAGAATATTATTCAGGATGAAAGTCACGGAGAAGCTTAGCTAATCTTGTGAATATTTCCGTCCAAAAACAATTAATAAGATCCATCATTTCGTTGATTTAAATTATTTTAAAAACGGATCTCAAAGTACCTTTCTCACGGTTCTCTTTGATGAATGGCTCACCGACATTGGTGAAAAAGTTAGAGACGAAATAACTTTTATTATGTGAGTTGATTTACAACCAATCTATTCAAATTATCCTATTTTTCGACAAAAAAAGGTAATAGTTCAAATCAATAACGCGATTCATACAAATGCTAACTTCATCAAATTTATGAGTTATATTTAAGTGAATAGATACGTCTTTTGGTAAATTGAGTTAACCATTAACACCTCAATTAAAAGAAAAATTAAGTAGTCATAGGCAACCCTGCTGATTGGAACAAGTCCTTGCTTAATGCCTCTCTTTTAAATTTTCTTGAAGATCGAAATGAAATCTACTTTATTAGGAAAATTTTTGGTGTACTGAAAAAGGAACACCCAAGAAGTTCACACATCAAAACTCGACTTTGAGACCATCCGATTTTTCGGCTCATTAGAGACAAATGTACAATAAATGTACAAACAAAAAAAAAGAAGAGGGAGAAAAAGGAAAGAGTCAACCAAAACCAGCCTCACGTTTTCTTTACGTCTTTTTTATACTACTGAGGACCAGCATGTTTCGGAGCCAATTTAGACTTCCTCGTCAAGATAAAATAATTTATCATATAATTCCTGTGTACAAAATTCACAAAATTTTAATCCAAAGTTTGGTAAACACTTCACCACAACAATAATAGAACAAAAATTTGAAATCTTGTTCAAAAATGTTTGTACATTTTGTTGATTTTACTCCTCTTTTCAAAGATAGAAGCATAAATCCATTTTTCTAATATAAATTTTTTAAATTATGATAAAAAATACTTCACCGGTAGGAAAATTCAGAGAAACACGAAGTTCGTGTACTGAACGAAAGAAACCCTACGACTGACTCGTGTATATAGCGACTTAGTCAAACAAAACGTTTTACCTTTTTTTTTTTTTTTGAGAGAGAATAACCAGTCCCAACCCTCGTAAAAATCATCTGTTCGAAGAATGCCAATAGACTTTAGGAAACTATACAGAAAGTCTGAGCACCAAATATCAAGATTCAGAAATGATTCAAAAGAGATAATAATAAGATGGCAAAACATTTTAACACTCAAATATGAAATTTAGTTTTCATTGAACTCAAATACTATATCTCAAATTATGTCCATCCTTCTAAAATCTTATTATATTTATAATAAGTACCAGGACGACATTTTAATTATATCAACAGTATACTTAGAAACAATCAAACGTATAGTAGACTGAAAGTATATTACATATATTTGAAATCGAAAACATCTGTGAAAAATCATAAGGTTAAAGAAAATGTAAGTAAAGTACTGAATAATACTTTTTATTTACATATTCTTAATATGGCATCTTTCTCGGAATACCATTTTTTGTAGACAAAGAGGGTATAATTTCTTTTACCTGAATGTAGGTAATATCCATGCCAACGTTATTTTATGATAAGTACCAGGTTAACATTCAAATTAGTTGTACAGGAGGAGTGTTAAATGAATTTATTCAGTTAGTAAGCACTTAGATTGGATGCATTACAGTAGGAATCATTGATAGAATGCAAGTTTCATGGTTTTCCGTAAAAGATATTTCATATTAACAAGAAAATATGTTTTGACTTCAGAAAAAAAAAATAACAAAGAAGCATTGAGTGAGAATATCAATAAATTTAATAAATCTATTTAAATTCGGTTTAATAAAAGCTGCCATGGACATATAGACAATTAGTATATGTTTCATTATTCATAACTGTTGTTGTCCCATTGATTACCCCTGATGAGGAAGTCTAAATTGGCTTCGAAACATGTTGGTTCCCAGTAGTATCAAGAAGACGGAAAAAAGAAAGTGTGTCAGGCTGGTTTTGGTAGACACTTTCCCTTTTCTCCTTCTTTTTTCTTTTTTGCTTGTACATTTATTGTACATTCGTTTCTAATGAGCCGGAAAATAGGATAGTTTTGAAGTCTAGTTTTGATTTGTGAAGTTTTTGGGTGTTCCTTTTTCAGTACACCAAAAATTTGAATAAGAAAGTAGATTTCATTTCGATCTTTAAGAAATTTTAAAAGAGAGACAATAAGCAAGGATTTGTTCTAATCTGCAGGGTTGCTTGGTCCTATAAAGAAATGTTTAACAGCAATTTTATTTGACCTGTTGAGAGCACAAATTCTACTTTTTTGACTATTTTTTTGTCATCTCGCGTCGTTTGGCTCAAAAATAAAAATAAAAATATTCCAATACTATTTTCTATACTTAAAATACAAACCAT
>JAUMHM010000050.1:6620658-6632443 GCA_032362435.1 Melikaiella ostensackeni | reverse complement strand
AATATATATATATATATATATATATATATATATATATATATATTGTACATTTTGATAACTGTTAAACTATATTCAGTTAATAATAATTAATCATAGTTAATTCAAATCATTTGGAACAATTTCTAGGTTGGATTCCTAAATTATTCAAGTTTGCAAGGAGACGAATTTTCGATGAAATTGGAAATTTTTAAATTTTAATTAAAAGACATCGAATTCTTCTTGGATACTAATTTCGAAATTATATGAAATATTTCTTGAAATACGATAGCTCATATTAATCCGTGAAAAAAGGTTGCAAATACTATTTGAATAATGTTTTTGTTAGTCATTTGAATTGAGGTTGTTTCTCAAACTAAATGCATCTACAGAGGAAAGGTGCTCACAGGGAATCAGAAAACTCTAAACTTCAACATATACTCATGTTTACATTAGGCCGAAAAGCTTGACCTTTTGAAATGAAGTCTAACACTTCAGGTAGTCAAAACTGGAAGAAATAGTATATTGTGTGACAAGTGCGTGAAGTAGGTGATTCAAGACGAGTCGTGAATCACCTACGCGCACTTGTCACACATACTATTTTTTGAAACAACTGAGCGCGAAGTTTGCGAAGAACTGGCAGATTATATCGGCATACCGTTAGGTATGCGCGAATAAATTCTGCCATAACATGTGAGAATCGGGCACTTCGCGCACGCTACGCAGGCACGAGAAATCAAACTTCGCACGCAGTTGTTTCAGAAATAAAAGTTTTTGTTCAAGCAGTTAAGAGTATGTGAGTTAAGTAAGTAACCAAGTTAAGAGTGAAAAAATCTTTTTGTCACAAATTGGATAAGTCTATTGCTACCAGATTGTCAGTACAGATGCGAAAAAATGTTTAACTGACTTGTTTTTCTCAACTATTATTTGGAATTAGGTAGTCAAATAACCTGTCAAAGTTCTTTTGTTAAACAAAAACCTAAATACACTGGAACCTCAATTCAGTTTAAGTTTCGGGCATTGCCTGCCATGACCATGAGGCTCTTCCAAGGATTTCTACAATGTAAATAGTCAGGGGAAACTGCGTCACTCTGCTGAGCTCGCGCGCAGACATTCTAGGAAGACAATAAATTGACGAGAAATAAAGTGAGGTTCCAGTGTATGAGATGCATCCAAATATAAGTTTTCTAAAACACGTCAATACAATAGAGTCATAGATATCATATTCAGTGATCATAACGTATTTTATGCAATAATTTTGTAGATATTCCTTTTGACTCCCTGTGCGCACCAAACAACTGTGGGCACCTTTCCCCTAACTGTTAATATTAATGTAGTTTCCGTAATGTTTAATTTGCTAACTTGTTGTTGGAAAATAATACCTGATAGCAAACTAAAATAATTCAGGGGTGTATTGTTCTAATTGAGCCAATCTTCATTCTTATAAAAAAAAAAACATCAAGTCACATGCGAACCCTGCTTTCGACATTTCGTTGACAGTTGAGCATTTGTTTGATCAGATTTGGTTGTTGACAGATTGGTTTGTTATATGAACTGTTTTAATACCGAATTTCATCCTACAAGGATTCCTAGTTTTTACTTAGCTTTGCATGTGATTTCTGGGTGTTCGCATGCATAAATCGCACCTAGAATAGCCTGAAAGTTCGGGCCTTCGCGTTTGTATCAAGGATCGTAGTTCGGGTTCAACCTGCTTCACTTTGAGTTTCTACACTAACTTGATAGTCGTATATTGCGGCCACTCCAAAGCATTGGTTTAGAAGGTCCAGTTTGAAATTTATATCGTGTTAAACTCAAAAGACCACAAAATATACACAAACTCGCTTCACTCTGATGAGAAAACTTGTATACATTTTCTATTCCTAATTTTAAGTACAAAAATTAGCTTCAACAATTCTTAAGTAAACCATATAATAAAAATAATTAGAAAATTGCACCCTTACCTGAGATTCTATACAATAAATGTTCCAAAATTTGATATTATTTAAAAAATTTGTATTGCTGATTTTTCGTATTCTCCTGAAAATTTCAACATTAATGACAATAGTAGATTGGGCAACAAGGGGCGAAAGGCGACAAATTTCACGAGTTAAATTGTTGCCTCGCCTCGAGTTGCGCATACAATTTTTCATAAAAAATTTATTGAAAATTTGACTTCAGATGCCTGCAAATTCTTTGCGTCCTATCACAGTTGTTATTTATTTGAAAATACGTATGCAATGACAGATATAGGTTAGACTGATTCTTTGGAGCGTAATTTGAAAAATGTCAATCAAAATATTGGAAATAATGCGTAGAAAAGGGGGAGGACGGGGTCCGAGGCGGAGCCCCTTTTTGGGTGGGGGGGGGGGGGCGAAACCCTTCGTTAGGAAAACAATCAACCACAAGTTTTTAATTTTTATCCTATTTTAATTAAAACTCATAATTTACCTTTTGATATCGGATTATGATGAGCAACAAATTTCTTCATTTATTTGGGAAATGAATTGAGGGCATGTGATACTTCACCGAAATCAATTCAATTTTCACCAAATTCCATTTTTACGAAAATGAGGAGACACACATTAGCCACGTTCACATGTTGTTGTTGGCTCCCTGAGCTACTGCGCGTGCGTAGGGCAGCGCGCTTATTGCTCGCAATTTTTTGCATTTGGCGCGCGATTCAAAAGTTATAATAAATACAATTGCCGTAATAAAAATGAATAATCATTGAAACTGAAAACTTTATGAAACTATTCCTTTATCCAATTTCCAAGCTTTTAATATGTTATCATTCCGGAATTGAAAGTATTAAAACATTTAATGTTTTAAAAACTTGTTATTAAATTCTTTTGTCTGCAAATTATTTTAACCCTCAAGACATGAATTAACTATGAGCCAATTAATTAATTATTGGATAATTAATTAATCAAGATTTAAATTAATTAATTTTAATATTTATGTCAACATTTTGAAATTCATTGAATTTTTTTTTTTAATTTGAGGACGTTCCCACTTCCTTTATTTTTTGAAATATGAAATTTTACATTTGTTGAATTTTTAAATATATACTAACTTGAATTAATTTCAAGGAACTATCTAATCATACGGATAAATCTATGGGTGGTTCTCTCGAAACGTTCCTTTTACAAGGAAGGAATTTTTTTTAAAATTATTTATTTTTGCTGTAAAACCTCTGTTTCGGTTTGATTTTAAACTGATACAATACAATAAACTAGAGGGTAAACTGATTTTACATTTTTATATATTCCTGTGTATCTCAGACGTACAGAGGATTCCAGATGAATGGGTACCAGAGGAACGACAATTGTGACAATTTTTCACGCAAAATTCAACATGCACACTGTTTCAAACCTCAAAGCGTGGCGTCGAGTTGGTGTGCAATAGTTTTACATGAGAATATACACCGTGATTTATTTTCATTGTAAATTTATAATTGACACTTACCAGAGGAATGAGACGCTTGGTTGCGCCATCCTCTTAATATATATTACTTTTGAAGAGAAAAACGAAAGCACATAAAATGATGCACTGAAAATCAGCCAAATCATTGGAAGAGATCTCAGCGTCACTGTCTGGACATGCATGAATAGCTAGCGCCACCTATTACGCATATTATTCACTAGTTTTCGTCGGTCCAGAGGAATGATAGACAATTCCGATTACATGTTTTTGCATTTTATTGCGAGATATCTATGCTATATCGCTTTTTTATGTTTCAGATAAGAGTAATAAATATCGATTTGTTGAAGAAAATATGTATAATTTTGATGTTTGAGAAAATTTTATATCTCTTTAGCTCGCTTTTGTATATGATGACATGAAAATTATATGCCAGAGACATGAGATTTGGGGGTCAAATATAGAAAAAAATGCTTAATATAATAAAAAAGTATATATCTCTTCTTGGGAATTATTTCAGAATATTATTAACTAACGTAAACTGGAAAAAATCCTAGAAATTTTAGCAGCTTTTGAAGAAAAAATGAATTACAGATAAAATGATCTTTTCGGGAGAATCACCCCTAGACGATTATTTCGAAAACAATGGCTGCATAGATAACCCTTTGAATTTTTGAAAGGACCTTGCACGTTTCTTATAGAAGTTGGTCCATTGAATCTTTTTCCATTCGGATTCGAAATTAATTTTTGAACTTGAAATATTTCCACTTTTGCGAAAAATATTGCCGTATTTCTTCCACTCGAACAGAATAAATTTTATGAAAAATGCTTTTAAACTTTTTCAGATAAGTGTACCATTAACCAAATCCAAAAGAAAACGTAATTTTTTGTAACACCCGCATTAAGAATAAGAGTTTTTACGTCCGTTTCGCGTGACAAAAATGGCCGATTTGTAACCGAAGACATCAGTTTATTTTAAGCGGGGTAAAAATACTTTTACTTTGTTGATACAGGAGCAAAAGTGATTTTAGCGTGTTAAAAAAGTGCCTTCAGTGACGCCATCTAGTATCGTTTTGCAGAAGCCTTTAGTCAGTTTCAAAGTAACAGGTGGTGACAATAGGCTATTTTGGCGTGGAATGTTTACATAATGTTATTTCGTCAATCGGTCAAAAATCGACTCTCTTTTGACACGCTTCACGGGCTTTTAAAAACTCGCATTTTAATATATACAGTTGTTACAAAAAGTGTCGTGTGCATTATGGAGCAAAAACGGTAATTTGAGACTCGTGTCATCAATGAGAAGGTTATAGTTTTATGTGAAAATTGACTTCCGCGGATTTTGGACGTTTTTGGACTCACTGATTGAAAAAAATGGATTTTACTTCGTTCGAAGGAATAATCTAATTGGATTGCGCTCTGGCACACTGTTTTAAGGCCTTAAAAAAACGGACGAATTCGTTAACCGACCATTTTTGACCAGCGGTTCTGGTTTTATCCATCAAAATGCTATTTAAAAATTAAAAAATTTCCATTTTCCAGCAAAAGTATACGAAATTTCGAAGAAAATGTTGAAAAAAGTTCATCCCAAAAAGATCTAGAAATTTACTTCCAACCATTCTTCTTTGAAGGCGCATAGTTTTTGTTTTAATCGAGAAAAATGTTCTTAAAAAATTTATTTCTATTTTCCGGCCAAATTATGCAAAATACCATAAAATCTTGATGGAAAAAATTATTCACATCAAAGAGATCTACAAATTATCTCATAACCATTTTTTTGATAAGACTCATAGTATTTGTTTCAATCACGAAAAATGTTATTGAAAATACAAAATACCACTTTGCACCAGAACTATGTGAGATACGAAAAATATTAACTAACTAAATTATTCACCTCAAAAAGATCTACAAATTTCTTTGTGAATATTTTTCGATAAGACGAACAGTTCTCGTGGAGAATCACTGAATTAGGAATAAGTACTATATCTTTCATTTAAGGGTTGTTTGAAAAGTTACAAAATTGGATCATAAAATATTTTCAATAATCTTTAAAGTCATCTAAGGCCTTCAATTATGAGAATCTTCTTCAAAAACTAAAAAAGCCATACATCCTATTCAAAAGTCTTAAAAGGGATTTTTAAATTAGTTTGAGGGTTGTTTTCTATGAATATCGCATCCTTAAACTCTTACATATGTTTTTTTGGGTCATTCAAGAACTAAAAAATCTAAAACATAAAAAAAGCATTTTTACACAATATAACAGCAATTAACATTTTTTATGGTTTTAGGATTGTTTAAAGATACAGGAATACGGCTTAAACAATTGTTTTAAATTTGAGAAAATTGGACAATTATTTTTCTACGACATAAAGATAGGGGGAGGGGGGAGAGTAATAACTTTTTTTTGAGCCTCTGTTCACCGTTAAGTAGTTACCCACCCGCCCACGTCGTTATTGCGATGACTGTCGGTTTCGGAAGGCGACCCCTTCTGAAGTACGAGCATCCGTTTCACGCGAGTCATGGATCACACACGCCACGGCACACAAGATCACTCGTGCGCCTCGGTCTTGATATAAAAAAAAAATAATAGTGCACTAAACCAGAACCGGAGCCAAAAGGTTGTGCACTCCGCGTATACAAAAAAACCTGCAGGCGTGACGTCACCCACCCAAATGTCAGTTAGGGTTTGGGGTGGTGCGTGACGTCACAAACACGGCGCGCGCTCGACGTCGCACCAAGGGGGTGGCGGGGGTTTGGCGCGTTGCTTCGTGTTTCAAAGAGTGGAGGGGGGCATCTAGGGTTCACGCATGGAGAGGGCGCAGTTCCGCGCCATCCTTCGTGTTGCTAACACGTCGTGTGATTGCAACGTGACCGATTCGATTTGGCCTTCTGCAATTTGATATCGGATGGTATCAATCCCTAAATTTTATTTTGACTTCCCTGCTTCGAGATAATAAGTTTGGACGATAAAAATAAATAATTCTTCAGTGTTGCCGATTTTTGCAAACATAACCCCTTTTGAGTTTCAAATACGCCGGCGGGAAAAATAAACACGCGAATTTTGCCGATCGCACTCGACGATTAGGTTCGTCGAACTGACGATCGGTCGGTTTGTTTTCAAATTTCGAAAAGTGTAGTTGCGGAAAATCGAAGTTATTTTTGATCGCGTTTTTTATTTCGTGATTTTTCGGATTGTTCGTATCTAGTGTGTGATTTTGGTGTGTGTGAGAAAACATATATAAAAAGTTGTCAAGCGACACGAAAGGAAACACAATGTGGTTTTCAGTGCCGACAATGTGCCTGCCGGCTGTTTTCCTACTCGCGTGCCTGACTTTGGGAGAAGCGAGCGATGGCATCAAGAGGAGAATCGAAGATGATCCCGATTTGTCACAGGTAGGAAACTTTTCATTTGTTGTGAAGGACGTAAAGAATCGGTCATGCGTTTCGAACTCGACTTTTACGTGCCAGTGTCACTTTTGGTTGCGTTAGGTTAGGGACGTTTTCATAGCTCAACATCTCGGAACAAAAATTTGTTTTGAAGTCAATTTTAGAAGGCACTTCATTACTTCTTATTTTTTTATGTATAAATATATAAGCTCTGTAGCTTTAACAATTTGACAGCTTCAAATTAAAGTGCCTAAAGTAACTGATGGTCGAAATTGTACAATTTTGAATTCTAAAATTTAAGAATAAAGTTTTTAGCATAAAGTTTTACAAAGTGAACAAAAAGTAAAATTCTCACAAAAGTAAACAAAGCTTTCATTGAGAGATTTTGAGAAGAAAACAATTTGAAACACGCCTGCTCCAAAGACGAATAATTTTTATTGGAAAGTCTTTAAAAATTCACTTATAAAACTACAAAATTGTGTACATTTTGTAAAGGCCGTGCCTGCATGTACGGAAATTTCGGTACGAATAGCTTACTGAAATATTTAAATCTGTAAAACATAAAAATACAACAGCTTTAAATTGAAATTTAGATTGCCACTCAAAATTGAAAAATTTTTAACCCGAAATTTGCAAAATATGGACCTTCAACATTAAAAATGTAACACTTAAAGCATGCAAAAGTTAAAAAATGTTAATTAATGAATTAAAAATCAAACTGTAAGCGAATGATTTCAAATTCGATGCATATAGACTAGGGTAGCACAAAAAAAAATATTTTTTTGTTGTTGCCTCACCCCCCTATTTTCTTTCATTTGGTGTAAAAATAATTGTGCAATTTTCTATAAATTAAAAAAAAATAGTTAATCCGTGGTCCAAGGCTTTAAACGATAAAAAGTGTTCCTTTTTTTGTAAACATGACAAATGACTCACGTAAAAGCAATAAGTATTACAATAAAATGATGGAGGGCATCACCGAAAATAATTTTACTCTAATTTTATTCAGAATACTACCCTTAAAAGTAAGAAAAAAAACCACCCTCTATAGGAAGTTGAAAATTTATAATGCCTTTTTTCATATACCTTAGATATTCTTGGCCTTGAATGAATAAAAATGACCCCAAAAAAGTTAAAATGGGTGCCATTGATAGAAAAGTACACTTTTAGAACGACATTTTGCTCCTTTCACAGTTCTTCGCATAACTTCTGATAAGAAAAAGTCCTAGAATGACTTCAGAAATATTGTATTTCCGTGAAGAGAAAAAGGATACAACGATATAAAGAAAAGAAAAGCGCGTCACGTAATTTGTGAATGGTCCCTTACAAGGATGTCGGAGAATGAGCCTGGGACTTATTAAAAAGAATTATCACCTAATATAAACTAATGCTCTTAAGATACGTAGGTTTTTAAATGGATCCACGAAACATCTTAGAATTCAAAAATCTTTTTTTTAAATAAAATTTTAATGATTTTACCTTTACACATAAGAAACACATATTTTCATGCTTTTTTGATTTTTCGAGGTGATTCTGTTAAATAAAGCGTTTTCTAATTCTAAGTTGTGATGCAGATTTACTTAACAACTTAAGTACATACATATCTCAAGAGTTTCGTCTAAAAATAAAAAAGAAACAGACTATAACTTTCATTCCTTTACGGAGGGTAGTTATTGCCTTCTAAGTGTAGTAACCTAGTTTGCATGAGATGATATCACTTTTCAATAAGTCCCAGCCTCATCTTCTGATATCCTATAATAAAACAGTTAAACACTTTTAGCAACAACAAAAAAATACTCTGAAATATTTAAACAATATTTCTGAAGTTGTCCTGGGACTTGTCTTAGAAATGATGTGAAGAACTGTGGAAGAGGCAAAATATCGTTCTGAGGAGTAGTTTTTGAAAGTTTTAGGGTAGTTTTCTATTAATGGCACACATTTTAACTTTTTTAAAGTCATCTTTAATCATCAGAGCTAAAAATATCTGAGGTATACGAAAAATTCACATTACAAATTTCCAACCCCCTATAGAGGGTGTTTTTTTTTACTTCTAAAGGTAGTATTCTGAATAGAATGAGGGTACATTTATTTTCAGTAATGCCTACCATCATTTTATTGTCATACTTATTGCTTTTACGTACGCCATTTGTCATTTTCACACGCAAAAAAAAATTAACACGTTTCAGCGTTTGAAGGCCTTGGATCACGGGCTAAACATTTTTTTCAATTTATAAAAAATTGGACAATAATTTTTACTCGAACTGAGAGAAAATAGGGGAGTGAGACCACAAAAAAAATTTATTTGTTTGGGCCACCCAGTTATAGACATTTCAAAAATTAAAAATTTTAAGGCATTCAAAATTGTGTTTGAAAACAGGGCCGGTGGAGTATGAATGGAGGGTATGGAGTACTCCACGCCCTAGATTGGAGAGGATATGGGATTCCATAATCCATTCCCTGAAACGGTAATTACTACTAATAAAACATTTTTTCACGCCATCGCCCTCTCTTCCCACTCACGAAAAAAGAAAAATCCATTATCTGAAAATATTTATTCCGCTGGTCCTGCTTGAAGTGATACAAGAATTTTCCCACGTAGATTATAAATAGAAAGATTAATAAATGTAGAATATCCAATGAAATTAAGAAAATTAAAGAATTTCCATTCGAAAGTATACTTCAAAAAAATGTGAAATTCGCACCACTCAAAAAACAAAATTCTTATTGAACAATTCATAATTTTTTATAGGCATGCAATATGTGACTTAAAAGCATTCAGAAATTTAAAAATGAATAATTTCTTGTAAATAAAAGCAATAATGAATATATACCTGTAGAACTCCCAAATTGTATGATAAACAGTTTTGAAAGTCATAAACGTGAGCTCAAACATGATCAATGTTAAATTAAGGTTAAAGCAGACTCAAATCTAAATTCAACATTTCACATCCAAAATTATGAATGGAAAAGTGTTTAGCTATTTTATTCTGAAGTACATTTTCAAAACCAAATTTGGAAATTTCCTGTCAGGGAAACGATTAGGAATTATCGAGGGAATTCCAAATCACAGTTGCGCTCGACATTGGCGTCACTTTTAATTATGCAACAATTTAATATAAAAATTGAAATTGATTGGGAATTTCTGAATTATTTTCCAATTTTTTGATAAGAAGGTGAATGTCGTACCTTGGTTTTGTTCGTCGAGTACTTTAATGGAATAAAGGATAACGTGTGTCAAGGTGATTGCGTCTGTGCTTGTGTACCTAGTTGTGGAGAGAATGCGGCAACAACCGCGATTCGGGGGTGAATTATTGGCGTGACGTTTCCTTCATTCTTTCCTTTTTTGAGCACGAAAATCGTTTCCTGGAAGTGACTCGTCGGAAGTGAATGGCAATGGCAATCGTCAATTGCAGTGTTAACTTCCGATTGTAATTGCAATGTTATTACCGGCAAGCTTATAACCTTGAGTGAATATTTCTTATTTCAATTTAATCAATTATACAAAAATTGAGTAGATTTTGCATTACCAGAACTTTTAATTTAGAAATTTTTATGCTCAAGGTGAAACTTAAAACTTTGATAATCAACTTCGCAAAATTACGAAGCAGTACTTTCTCCGATTGATTCAAAATAGTTACCTTAGTAGGAACATCAAGTTCTATTATTTCGGTAATACGATCAAATTAAAAAACAAACATAGACGAGGATTATGCCGAGTCAATTTTCTCAATTGTTGAATGAAAATACATATTGCACATTGCAACGTTTCGACCGTAATCTGTCTGTCATCCTCAGACAAAATTATGCCTTAAAAAAGACAATTTCAGAGTCAATGTTGTGGTTATGTTGAAGAAATTAAAACAATTCTGATATCAAATAACTGGATACATAATTAATTGGGAAAACCTCAAAAAACAAAAGAGGTTCCCAATGATTGAAGGTTACATTTTTTAATTTGAGAGTAAACCACAATAGTCTGTTACTCCGTCGTTTGACTATTGTGGTTCGCTCTTAAATTGAAAAATGTAACCTTTAATCATTAGGAACGTCTTTTAGTTTTTGAGGTATTCCCAATTAATTATAATCGTTTCAATTTCTTTTCTAAGGTATAGTTTTGCCTGTGGATGACCGACAGATTACGGGCGAAACTTTGCAATATGCAATATATATTTTAATTCAACAATTAAAAGATTTGATTCTTAATAATCATTGTCTTTTTATATTTTTTTATTTGATCGTGAGACCGAAATAATAGAACTTAATGTTCCTATTGAGGAAACTTACAAAATCGTAAAAAGACATATGTAATTCGAAATTGAAACTGAATATATTTTGCTTTTCTAAACACGATTCAAAATTTAAAAGTTGAAACAAATTGTTCAGTTTCTTCTCCTGAATCATTTTCGGTTTCATGAAAATGATGGTGTTGGTTTAGATGTAATATACAATATTGCTGATTTAATATTAACGCCTATTTAAGGCAATGTCTAGTATTACGGATTTTTTCGTATCAATGTTTTCCATTTCAAAAAATTTCACAACGATATCAAAGATTTCAAAGTTTTTAAAGATTTCAGAAAGATTCCAAATGATTTCAAAAGATGTCAAAGAGATTTCAACGATTTCACGAAGGCTTGTAATCAGCATTTCAGCTATAGGGCTTGTATTACGAAAATTTCTGTACATGCTGCTGAGTCATTGTGACTAGTATTCTGTATTAATATTAATATTATTATTAATAATTATCTAATTTGTTTCTTATTTTTAAATATTAATTTAATTAATTACTCCTAATATTAAAAAATAATTAATTAATTATTTTTTAAAAATTTTTGATAGTTTTGAGGTAATGATGGCTTGGAAGAGTTGGAAAAGGGTCAGAGAGATTGGAAATGGGATTCTGGGTTGCAAAAGACGACTGAGGGGGTGGAAAAGACGTCGAATTGTGTTTCCCAAAAATTCGAGTTGGGGGGGGGGGGGGGGATAAGGTAGGTTCCGATATTTTCGT
>JAUMHM010000050.1:6607186-6620558 GCA_032362435.1 Melikaiella ostensackeni | reverse complement strand
TCTTCTGTTAAGTTTAGTTGTCACTTGCACGCGTTTAGACAAAATATTTAGGTTATTACATCCGCACCAAAAACTGGAGGCCATTTTGCTTATGCTGACAGATAACCCTGAAAGCAGATCAAATAGGTCCGATTAAACAGACCATTATGATCTCGAGAGTCAAATGATCGCTGGAGTAACATGCTCTGCAACAAAAATGATCCTTTTTTTTTAACTGCGTACCAACGCCTATTTCTATTGCACATGTACATATTTTATATTTAGTTGAAGTGCATAATCTGATTAAGCGGTAAGTACCATTTCCTCCTGGCGGATTCATTTCCACTGATTTTCACATTTTAAGCTCTTTCTATTAATAAGAGGATTTGATAATAAAGAATAAAAATTAGCCTGAATTCATTACAGATAAAAAAAATTCTTCAAACAAAAATAATATTGCAAAATTACAAAAGGACTAATTTGATTTTTTCAAGTTATTGACGTAGTTCTATAATTTATACGTATATAGCAGTGCTGCTTCAATCCGAACTATCTGCACTGCGTCGTCTCAAGATTGGACGGAAGGGAAAACGGCTCCACCCAGTAACTTGTTGCTAGAATAAAAAGTTACATTCTACATCTTGTTCACAGATATTTTTATTGATTATTAATTAATACATATTTATCAGGTAGTGTTTGTACGTCCGAATACAACCCATGTTCCCTTCCCCTTTGAAGTCTTGTACACTGTTAAAAATGGTTGTGATTTTACAATACTTTACAATACAAATTGTAATGTAAAATTGTGAGCACCGTATTGTAACTCAAAATTGCAATAAATTCATTGTAAAATTACAATACAAGCATTGCAATTTCCAAATATATTTTTCTTCAGATATAGTTTAAACATTTTATGAATTATTACTGAAGTAACTTGAATGAAAATATCGTGAAATACCATTTGCTTAATATGCTAATTGTATCAAGAATCTTCGTTAGTAGACAAATTATTAAGAAATTAAAGAAGTTACATACCTAACCTGAAAACAATTCTTGATTTATGTACGATCAAACGCTAAGACCAACGATTTCTTATTTTTAATAAAAATATATTGGAAACCATATATGCAGGAAACTTTCATTATATTCAGTATATAAACGTACTGACTATCCGGAGCCCGGACCTTTAGACTCGGCCTATTTATTAATCAGACGAATTTTTTTCAACAATGAAGAAAACATGAACACCTCTTAAAAAAATTTAAACCGCAAAAATACTGACGTCTAAAGGCGAGCTTACAAATTTTTTCTGAATTCATTTCATATTTCTTTCTTCTCACTATTCCTCACTTTATGAGTGAAAAGTTTTCACTAGATTCGTGCTGTATACGCTTCACATGTGAATATGAATGCAAAAATGGTGTGTCACGTGAAAAGAATAAGCATGGTTTCGTATCGCCTCTATGTTTCCGGTTATTTTTTTACCGCCCTTTAAACTGACTAGTTTTTCTTTCTGAATAAATTTATGCCTCAAGAAATTGTTAAAAAGTTGCTATCTGGACCTTTTGCATGAAATATTTTTGATGGAATTAAAACAAAAATACTGTCGACGAAAAGTTTGATAATTGTGCTCAAAATAATTTAATAATGTGAAGAAGAAAAAAACGTTAGGGCTAATTAGTTAATTTTGATCCGATTCGATCGTTTTTTATTGAAATGAAAGTCGACTAAATTTCAGAGAGGTTTGTGAGAGCCGATTTTTTATTAATTTTTTTATTGAACAACAAAGTTGACATTTTTTTGAATAAACGATTCCATTTTTTCGCAATTACTCATATTTTTGTAAAACGTTATGGAATCAGTAAATACACTTCTTAGAAATGATATCCAGTAGGCTACAACATTTTAAAACTTTTTTTAAAAACAAATTAATGAGTGAAAGTGCTACATCAAGATTAAAAATGCGTGGAGATCTTATTCAACATTTGTTTCATTCGTGACATACGTAAAAATAATGCTTGGTTGCCTTCTCTTTAAACTTCAGAGTAATTGTTAATATTATAAACAAATTTAATGAAAAAATGCATATCTTAGTCATTTCGCGGTTGAAAGACTTAATTCCTTTAACAGAATTTATTTAAAATTTGTCGATAATAAATAATATGGGCAACGTTGAAATACTTGATAACGATTGTTAATTCTTTAAATAAATTCGATAATCACATACAGATTTTGGTCAATTTTCAACCGGGAGATTTCGTTTTTTCAACGAAAACAATTTTATAATACTCGGCAAAATCCTTCCCTTATGAAACTTTAGCAACGAACAATAATTGCTTATTTTATGAATAATTTTGCAAACAAATTCACAAATTGACTATTTGTCAAAAAATTGATTTAATTTTTTTTACGAAATCGACCACCAACGATTCGTTTTTTCTACGGAATCAATGCTAAATTACTCGGCAAAATTCTCTCCTTATTATACTTTTTCAACCAATCATAATTGTTTATTTTAAAAACAATTTTATTAAGAAATTCACAACTTGACTAAAATTGTTTAGAGAATAAAGAATTATTGTCCGTTGATAAAGTATTATAAAGGAGGGATTTTGACTAGTAATTTAAATTTGATTCCGTTGAAAAATCGAAATCTGCCGGTTAAAAATTCACAAAAATCTGTATTTTTTTCTAAACTTTATTTAAATAAATATCAAATGTTGTCGCGTGACAAAGTCTGCTAATGAATAGAGTCCTTTCTGAGTCATTGTTAGCCGATTTCGTGAAAAAAAGACATCAATTTGTTGACAAGTAGTCAAGTTGTGACTTTGTTTATGTAATTGTTAATAAAATAAACAATTATTGTTAGTTGATAAAGTATCATGAGGGAAAGATTTTGCTAAGTAATTTAAAATTGGTTGTGTTGAAAAAAAACGAAATCTGCCGGTTGAAAATTGACCAAAATCTGTATTTGTTAATGAAATTTATTTGAATAATTAACAGTTGTTATCGGGTATAAAAACATCGTACATATTATTTATTGTCGACAAATTTTTAATCAATTCTGTTACAGGAACGAAGTAAATAGTAAATAGTAAATAGTAACCAAGCATTGTTTTCACGTATAACTCGTACAAAAAATTAAAAAATAAAGTCTACAAGTATTTTTAATCTTGAAGTATAGCACTACTTGTAAGGAGAGTCTTTACTGATTCCATGACGTTTTACGTAAATATGAATAGTTAGGAAAAATTAGGGTGGTTTATTCAAAAACAAAAAATGTCAAGTTTGTTGTTAAATTTAAACAAATATTTTAAAATCCTAAAATCAGCTTGCATAAATCTCTTTGAAATTCAGTTAACTTTCATTTGAAGAGAGATAGATGGGGGGAGCTACTTTCATTTTTTAAATGCCTAATATATTTTTAAGGGGTGTGCAAAATTAAGAAAAAAGACCCAAACCGAAGGGTCGGGTCGTGCCGGACCGGGCTGCGAGCCCGAAACCCGACCCGAAGTCATTTTGCACACTACTATTATTTTTCAAGTGCTTCTGAATAATCGTGATGTTTGCTGTTACAATTTCAATGAAGAGCGAAAAAAACAACGCAAAAACTATTTTTTTAAATTTCTGTTTCGCGATGCATCTCGGACTGAGGAAGCGAGTTTACTACATACGTTTTTATTCCTTCCTCTGTTTTCTCCTCTTATCGTCTTCTCTCGCTTTTCAACCGGATATTTTTAACAAGCAGTTCGTGGCTTCGTGCAAAGACGAAACAATGTATATTTCGTCGTCTACACGTGATTGTGAACTGAAACTACTTTCCCACAGGAAAAAGTGGAAGCCTAGAGATTCAAGTTCGTGTTTTAAAAGAGTTAAATGAAAAAAAAGAAAGAAAAAAATTGGGTTACTAAGAGCTCAAGTAAAGAAACGTATTTTCCACTTTACCAACAAGTTTTATTCGCAGTATACACAAATGAGTTGAGCGTAAAAAGATGTTTTCGTCTGTTTAACTGCCACTTTAAAAATAATTAAATCCGGAAACATTTAATAAGGGCACACCGTTAAAAATGTTTGTGATTTTACAATACTTTACACTACGAATTGTAATGTTAACTTCCAAACACCGTATTGTAAAGTAAAATTTTAGAAAATTTATTGTGAAATTACAATACATGTACTGCAATTTCCAAACGCAATTTTCTTTAAATATATTTTTAACATTTTATGAATTATTACTGAAGTAACTTGAATAAAAAATATTTTAATACCATTAACTTAATATGCCGATTGTAACAAGATTTTTCTTCAGTGGAAAAATCATGAAGATATTGAATAAATTACATAACCACCCATATGTTCACCCATATGTCATACTCAATTCTTTATTTATGTATGATCAAACGCTAAGACGAGCGATTTTTTAATTATTTTTAATTGAAATGTAATGCCAACCATATGTACAGAAAACCTTTATTTTCCTCATAATTCGGTGTACGAAACTTGTATTGTAGAATTACCTTGCGTTTTGGTAATAAACTTCCAATACATTTACTGTAAAATCACAACAGAAATTTTCAACAGTACAGGAATATTATGATAACATAATGCAAATTTATAATAGCTTTTGTAGAGCAAACAATTGGGATCTCATAATGCCTAACACTCTTTTGAAATGAACAAATAAAAGCTGACGTAAAACTCTTTTTTTTTTTGAATTAATATTTTCTTTTTTTTTTAATATTTCGAATGAAAGATGATACGATGCAACATGAAATGTAGGAAACTAATGTGACATGTGAGCTGTTTTCAAGATTATAAAGCTGCATCGCGTGTAATTGAATATGGTACCCAACAGACCAGCGATATTGGCAAATAGTAGCCACTAGCCACTAACCTATCCCCTCGACCTTCGTTGCCTGTAGTGCTGCGTCCTTTAATAACAGTAGCGTATGTTTTATATGACAAGAGTATTTCAATAAGAAAATTTGGGTTTCTCAATTTAATACACAATTTTGAAAAATATTTATAGAAATATTCAATGAGTTTCGCAACTCTGAATATCAGAAATAAATTAATTTGTCAATTAAGAGACGTAATTAGATTCCAACTTTTTTATTTACGGAAATTTGATAACTGTGTTTGAAACGAATATACGATTCACTTCTCGTTTGAGAGCAAAATCCGAGAAAAATCATATGAGAAGGTTGTTGATGTTTCGTTATTTTTATAACAACGAGTCGCACTACGAAATATTGGATTTCTATCGTTAAATTCTTTACTGCGAAAAAAAGCGTACAAACTGAGTAATGAAAAATTTCCACCCATCGTGAGTATGGTAGAATATTGAAACTGTGATTAGAAGAAATTGAAAATGTGTATCTGTTTTCGATATTACAAGTTTTAATATTAGTAGCGATTGTGGAGGAGTTTATAGATATACGTTCCTCGGGTCAAACGGTTTTAAATCACATGACGCTTCTACTTCAGCCCTTAACTTTGATCTTTGGATAACAATTTTTTCTAGATACTTGTAGCTATAATATAGGAGTTCCGATTCGAAACGTTCAGGTTTTTAGAAGGACAATCAGCATTTCTACATATTTGACCTTTATACTTTGGCTTCTGAATTGTGATCTTTGACCCTTAACACCTGAACTTTACCACTGACTCACGACATATGTCCCTTCCCTGACCTGACATCTGTTGAAGATCTACTATTTTCACAATTATCTTTCCAACAATTTTGGTTTTAGGAAAAGATGTTCCAACTAGGACTTTTCATATTTAATGAAAATATGGGCATTATTGGTATTCAAAAGCAAGGAAGCCAAAAGGATTAGTGAATTGGCAGAAAATTCGGGTTTTCTTAAAAACATGAGCTTAATAGTCCCCGTCGTGGACAATTATTGACTTTTCCCATCCAGTGCCCTATTTCTTAAGGATTCAAATTTAGAGAGAAGATTACTCCTTACTTTATCTTATTACTCATGCACTTCATAAATATTCATGAATATGATTACACTCAACTCTCCATTAAATTCGAGTCTCCGGAATGGCCTGCTTTGGTCATGAGACTCTCTCAAGAATTTCTACGATGTAAACAGTATGGGGAACTGCTGAACCCTGCTGAGATCACGTACCTCTCTTTCGGTCTCTTGGACCCCTCATCAACGAATGCGAGCCGGCGGCAATCCTCTCTCTCTCTCTCGGCTCCTTGGACCCCTCATCAACGAATGCAAACTGGCGGCAATTATAGGGCGGTGGTATACCGAGGCCCGTTAAATGGAAAGTTGAGTGTATTTTGAAGTGAATCATGTCTCATAAAACGATGTCTTTTGATGTAGAGACTCGAATTTAAAGCAGATGCTTCCAAACAATCTTTGGCATTTACCTGAAGAGTCTTGAGAGAGACTGATAATTTTCGAGAAGATTACAAACACGTTCGCTAGCGGCGATACTTCGCAATACTTTTTTATGACACACCGTATTTTTTACTACCTAAAGACAAAGGCAAAGCTTCAAGCACATTTCCTCCATTTTTTAAATTTCTGCCTCAGTGAGAAGTGTCCTTGAGAATGCGTCTTAGTGAAAGGAATTCCTAGAGGACCTAGAGGGCCAGGGGAGCGAACGGTCGAAAGTAGATTTAGAAGGGTTGGGGATTTGGTACCGCAAAGTTTCCTCCAAGACGAGAGATAAAGCTGGATTTTGGACGGAGGTGTTCTCGCTGACGTGGTATATCGTATGATCTTTATGAGATTCCATCCTTTACGAGATCCGTCATCACATCTTGCCAATGCAATAGCGAACGTATTGTTCCAGTTGTTGAGAAAATGTCTTTAGTTGTCTCGTCGCCCCTTCGTATGTACTACATATATATATGCTTCCTTGTTAATAGGAGCTGCAGTGTTTATTGGACTCCTGTAAATCACGACGCCTCCAGATCCAATACACCTAACGACCGCCCAGAGGCAGCTTTATGCCCCTTTCACAGCTTCAACATCGGAAACGAGACTATGTTCGCGGTTTTCTACTTTTGTGACTTCTTGAAGGCTAGGTCTCGCAGCAGCCTTGTCTATCTTTTTATTGCGATCCCAATTGATGAACGATTTCTGCTTTTATTGCCAGAGCTTCGGAAAGTTCGCAAATTTAGGTTCAAGTGAAAAAGCGAAAAATGATAGTTTATATCCGGGAGGGTGGAAACGCATTTATGGAATTTCGCCAAACCAGAAATTGTGTTAAATGTTGTTGCAAAAAGATTATCCAACAGTCAAATTTTTTGGCTGGACAGTGCGCCAGGATCCCCTGTTTTTGGACAAAAATTCCAAAATTCGAGATTCAAATTTAGTTCAAGTAAATATATTTTCGGTATTCAGACATCTCAAAGTATGTGCGAGTAAAGTTTTATGTAATTCTGGCTTGCCGTGTTTCGTCGACAAACATTCGAACTTAAAAAATTGATTTGTTATGCTGAATTCATTTTCTACACGAATGCGATGAAATTTTATGATAATTATCGAAAAGCAATGAAAATTTTCTTCTTACCCTGGGTTTGCATCAATAACCTTAAAAAATGGTGAAGAAGCTTAAGAAGTTGCTTCAAACTGTAAAATTAACATGTTTTTTTCTTCTTCAAAATTTGAGGTTTTTTCCCAAAGTGTCTGCTCCCGAATGTCCATAACACGCTATATCAATAAAAAAAAGATACCACTATCTTCCCTAGGATGTCTAATTTGACGAGAAGGTGTGTCTCTTTGCGCGATTTTAGATTCTGTTGAAATAACAACAAATTAGCGCGTGCGCGTCATGCAACCGTACACGGTCCTAGCAGTGTACAATGTTGAATCTGGAATTTACTCTTCATAGTCCGCTGCAGTCTACAATTCCTAACCGATTTAAATGTTTTCTTTTAAGAATTACTAAGCATTAAATACTTCAGAACTACTGTGAACTAGCTTTTTCAAATTTTACTATGTAAACTTTATTATTTAAACAAATAAAATGTAAAAAGTAGCCATTTCAACAATATTATTATCTATCGCTGAGGAAAGGCTCATATAAATTTGCTATGCACCGCATAAATGACTAGTTTGAAATCCAAGCTAACTGTTATAAACAAATATTTGGTTTTAGTGGTCAGTCACAGATAGAAGATTCGTATTTATTTTATTTTATTTATTATTATTTTTATTATTCATTATTTATATATTATTTATATTTATTTTTATTATTTATTATTATTATTATTTATTTATTTAAATTTCTTTTAAGATTGATACTCGTAACAAAACATGACCACATGTTAACATTGAGTATTGTTATAAACATTCTAATAAATAAATTGTCACCCGAAAAAAAAAATACTTCTCCTATTAAATCATGTTGCATACAGCTGAGTAGTAATATTCCATTAGAAAAATGTGTTAAAAGTATTGAATTTTTAATTTTATTAACAAACGTTTAAATAAACAGTTAGCTTTAACTATTTGATGTATGAATTGTTATTGACTAATATCAGAAAATTTTGATTGTTATAAACAAAACTTCCAAAATTTGTAAGGCCAGAAATTAACATTATCTTTTTAGAAATAATCTCATATTCGCGGCGAAACCCCTTAGTTCAGATTTTTGCCACTAGTTGGAAATCGGTTAATTGGTTTTCTTAAAAGAAAAAATATTTTTTTATTACTTAAGTACGAGTGATTTGTCGGAAAAACTGCCTTTCTGGCAAATAGCTTTGGCTTGATTATATGTAGGTTCTTACTGTTTATTATTATTGATATTATATTTTGACTATATCGAATTTTCAAATTTTGATATGAAATTCGGTTTCGGTAACCTCAGAAACCCACACGTACGAAGTGTAACAAAATGTAAACTCTTTGATTTTGATGAAACTTCGCACATGAGTAGAGCTATGAAAAATAATCGACACATATTTTTTTCTTTTTGCAATACCGCAGTTTTGAGGGTTGAAACTACACCACAAAGGTGAAATTGTGATATAACTAAGACGCCATATTGGATCCGCCATTTTCAATTTTGTCATTCTGACCTCAGATTTGAATTCTGCGAGCTCAAAAACTCCTTAAAACCATTTTACCTCATAAATCCCAATTTATTTTACTTGATTTGGGAAGATCAGCTCTTAAAGGTGAAGGGTGGTTTTCGTGTGTGAGCTAGAATCATTTTTGATTTATGAATTAGTGTCGCAAATAAGTTGAAAACCCGTTTATGATTACACTTTTTTTTAGTTTTGGTGTTTGACCTTGTCACAAATTTCTGTATACAGTTGTAGCTGCCTAGCACAACCTTTTAATTTTCAATAATAGTAAGTTGCAGGTACGTGAAAAAATACTTCCTTGAAATTTTCAGTCAAAATTTTTAAATTTTAGAAAAAATTTTCGCAACTTAAGTCTGCAAAACTCTAGCACAAAATTCAGTACATCTTTTGTTTTTGCAAAATTCCAAAATTACTTTCTCTTACTTCCGGAACATGTGTTATTCTGTAAATGAGAATTGATGAAAATGATGAGGACTACCGTAATGCAATTTAAAAAACTTTCAGTTTTTACTCTTATCGTAGGTTTTACTTAAAGAAATGAAATCTGGCTTTAAAATTGTTTTGGCCAGAAACCAATTATTCTATAAAGTAGAAAATGTGCTAATTTTACTGTTGCCTTGAGTTGAAAATAATGTCAGTTATTTTTTGGAACCATGTTATTCAAAATGAAGTAGGAGACTGTTCTACAAATTGTAAATGAAAATTCCCAGAAACTTGATTCAGCATTAAACAACAAATAAATTATATGGCAGATATATATGAAGTTCTAATTATGATTGATATCATATTCTATTCAGGCCATACTAAAGTTCAAAACTGTCAACCCAAGATGATGATTTATTCACTTTAAAGACGATTCAAACTTCAACAAAGTGTATCTGAACTTTCATAGGGTTCCGTAGTAATTGCTGGCAGAATATTCAGGATGTTCTTGAGATTACTACAGTTTGTTCGTAGCCTGTAGGCATTAACGACAACTCCATTGTCATTTGTGATACATCATGTGCTCTTAACAGAGATCGTGTGATTATCATAGATTGAATTTAGACCTTAAAATATACAATGAAACAAGCTTTTTCCTTTCTATCTGAAGTTTGAATATAGATCAGTTTCACTTTTTTTCACTCGCAGAAGGATTCCAATTGTTACGAATCCTTTAAACACTCGACTTGTCCTTGAAAAGTCGAGAATGCGGTCCTTCGTTCTTTCAGAGAAGCGTCTGATGTACAAGGATTTATAAGGACTCCCTCTGGCAATTTTAAATAATTTCAGAAAACGTAAATAATTCTCTTCTACACATTCTCGCTGTATTCTACGAAAGGGTGCTTCAGATGTTAGGTAGCTCCATTGTCTTGAATTCATTGTGCTTCGAACGTATAAGAGCTGCGAATCACCGTACGTTTCGTTTGTTTAACAATACTATAAAGTTGCTTATATTTACACTGAGAGCACTGATGAATTGATGATGTGATTTCGCTATTAAATTTTTGCACTTGAAGTAAATATATTAATTTTACAGATGTAACAAATATTTCTCCCATTGTATAAAGAATGGAAGTTTAATCCATAAAAACTTAAGGCTATCACAAATTCCAAATCGTTATTCCAGCGGGCGTAACTAGAAACTGCGATAAATTTTCTCGGTATGCCAATATGTCCGCCAAAAGGTCTAGAGAGAAGTTGGTCATGTCGGAGACAGATTGTGGTTTATCGGGTTTGCCCTATGGAAGATCCTGAACTGTCCATTCTATATTGGATTCTCTCTGCAGTTGCGCTTTCCCCAATTTCTTTTTTTTCTCAAATTATAGGATGTGGCACTTAAACTCCTTTGAAAAGGTTAAAAACTGTGACAGGCTCAGTTATTGACTTTTCACGAACCGTTGAAGCATACACAATACATATTGCCAAATTTAATGCTCTGATTTTTTGTAAAAAACGAAGGGTTACGCTGGCTTAACGTTAAGCTGACGTAACTACATGTGAAAATAACACTGAATCGATTTATGACCTATATCATAATTAAGGGCTCATTGAAGGCTTTACAAAACCACAAAAACAAATCATGCAAAGTCATCCCCTACCACTCAAAAACCACCCTCAATACAAATTCTGTATAAAGGAAATAGGTTATGAAAAATTAGCCTATAATTATAATCAAAACATATATTGAGACTTTTATTAGGAGCTCTGAGGAAGGTAAGTCTTTCTTTTATCAGATATTCTTTAAGACTAACACTCGATTGCTCATTCACACATCCAGGGCTCAGACAGGGTTCAGATTCAGTCCTGCTCCAGAATCTGATTTTTAAACAATATCGTCACCACGTAGTCATGCCAAAGGCACAAAAATCGTCCTCAGAATATATATGAGATTAGTTTTTGGTCATACATTTATTCGTCGAATTAAACCAATACGCCTTTTCAAAAATTAATCGATTATATTCAATAAACTTAATGAATGACATCTAAACAATGAAATGCTACTTCTAATATACATATCTATTTTTATGATTCAATAAAATCAAATAAGACAAGACACACCTTCCTTGTGCTTACTGGGTGTTACATATGGCCCAACATACGTTGCAAGGATTGCGGAAACCCAGAAAAGCCCAATCAGACCATTACTATCATCATGTATGTTTTGACCTCTTATGACAGGTTGGATTATTTGTAATACTCATGCAACCATTATTGTCTTCAAAAATTATAATTGGCTCTGAAATATTGACATGATTTCTCGTTGTCGTGCTTTTCCTATCACTTTCGTCATTACCTCTCCCAATCAGGATCAGCATAAACGCTTAGAAGTTCGTTATAATCACCTCGGATATAATTTAATTCAATAATAACTGAACCTTTGAGATACCTAAGGACCCTTTTTAGACATTTTCACAGTTCTTGATCATTTTTAGTCAAATATATGCTTAAAATGTTGACAGCTGTGCTTAAATCAGGTCGTGTACATAGCATCACGTACATTAAACAACCTCCAAGTTTTCGACAAGAAGCATCATATTTTTTCATCAGAATTTAAAGCTCTATAGTCTAATTTATTTTCAAGAGGTGTACTAACAGCTTTACAGTCAGACATTGAAATGTACTCAGAATTGTTTTTTTTGTATGCACTCTGATCCAAGGTGATTCTATCGTCACTTCTTTTATTTTGAATTTCTACAAAAAGTTTAATTTCTTTCAAATCTACCATGCGAAATTGATTAATTAAATAATTTTTGAATTTGTTCACGGTTTCAATATCAGCAGTCACAATTACAAGCTCATCTACATAAAGTATCACATAGATATTTTCCGATACATTCCCTCTATCTAAAATATAAATGCCACGGTCAACAGCAGAATTTTAAAAATTCTTTTCCATAAGCACTTTTTCAGACATTTCGAACCAACGTCTTGCTGCCTGTTTCAAACCATATATTGCTTTATTCAATGATAAGCTTCGCTTCCAACTCCCTACGGAACACTTATATAGATTTCCTCTTTTAATATACCATTCAAAAAAGCAATTTTTACATGCATGTGATGAACTAGCGAATTGAACTGATTTGAAAAAGTCATTATAAATCTAAAGTTTTAAATTCTTGCAACTGACGCAAAAGTTTCATTATAATCTGTTAAATACTCTTGACTGAAACCATGGGCAACAACGCGATCTTTATATTTCAATGGGTTTAATTTTTTATATTTTGATGGGTTCCATCATTTCTTATTGTAAATACCCATTTACAATCAACACTGTTTTTATTTTCTGGTTTTGATACCAAGATCCAAGTTTCATTAATTATTAGTGAAAATTTCATCTTTTATAGCTTGCTCCCATTGAACTCTATTTTCACTATTTTCAATTTCATGATAAGCAGTAGGAATTTTGTAAACTATTGATTGAGCGCACATGAGACAATCACCTAGTGTGTTATCTTCATTATAAGATTTACGAGGTTGATGCTTGATTCTATCACTCCTTCTAGGTTCAAAAAATTTGTCTGCCCTGCTTTTACTTTCTTGAGATAAAGACTCTGTGTGCACATCTGTTTCAATTTCAGATTTATTAGATTCCAAATCTAATTTTGCTATCCTATTAGGTATCGTTTCAACCCATTCCTTTAACATATCTGATTTCTCATTATCAGATTTATGAGACTTTGCGGAAGTTTTCAGAATTAACGCCTTTAGATTTGATCTTCTTTCTAGATTGTAAGAAATTTGTCTCATCAAAAATAACATCTCTAACTCCAACAAATTTTTCAGTTTCTATATCCCACACTTTGTAACCATTCGGTTCATACCCAACTAGAATACCTTTTGAAGACTTTT
>JAUMHM010000050.1:6579839-6605073 GCA_032362435.1 Melikaiella ostensackeni | reverse complement strand
CTGTTACCAACTGTAGTTTTTGACGCACCCCCCCCCTCTCAAATCCCCCCCATCCTCAAATTTGTTACGTAGTTTATGGACGGCCTCTTACGTTACACGTTCCTTTTTCGATTGGGAAAGTTTCAATCACGTTTCATACCAAAATATATTTTATGTAGGTGAAAAATGGACAATAATCAACTCTGAAGACAGTTCTAGTACTGTTCTAGTGAAAGAATGACACGCCTTTTAATTAAAGAATAATCTCGTAGCTTGTAACTTAGTTGCACAAGACGTTAAGAGCGATGCTCCTAATTTATTAAAGAATATTAAGCTCAGCAATGTGAACCCTTTACGACTACGCATACGTGACTTGCTTTTTGCAGTCAGCGAAACAGATATATGTAGTTCTCTCTGTAAAAAATGCCGACAGAATTAATCTACAGATTACATCGTCATCACTCTGGAGTTTGTTATTCGTTGCCGGGGAATCCTTAAGTGTTATAATTAGTCGAAAGCTGCGGGTTGTTCTCGTGGGTGAGTCTGAGAGCAAGACAGAGAATGTTGGAGGAAGATATATGCAGGGATCAGTATAAGCAGGGTTCGAATACAAACTCGTAGACTGGAGACGAATCAAGGAAGAGGACGAATGAGAAAGATAGAGAGGATATAAAACAAGCTTGATGCTTATGTCATGGCCAGTTCCAGAGGGAGATCAAACGGCAATCAACTCGGGTAATTAAGTCTGTTTGCCACCGTGTGGAGTACCACTAACTCCCACTCTCATTTTCTCTCTTGTGTGACAATGGTTGCGTAATGTAGCGGAACGCATCACAGGAAAGAGAGAAGAAGAGAAAAGGCTTTTATTCATTCGAAATACATATGTTTGGCGAAATGTAAACTAGGTCACAAGTCATTGAGAGACTTCAGAATGTTTGATGCCATCTTTTACAATTGAGGTATTTTTATATATTCCTATGTGTTTATCAGTTAATTTAAGTGCTTATGTGTGAATCGTGATGTATGATGGCTCTGTGAAACTCTTCACCTGGGGTTATTGCTAGGGAGATTGATCAGCGATGCGTGTCGGAGCGGTGTTGTGGAAAGAGTGTGTCGTTTGAATGCGCAACACTCGACTTCTAGAATTATCGAAAACCTATCTCTTCTCCTATGCATCCCTTACTTACCCTTACCATATAAATTCCTTGATCCCCGGTAGTGCAACGATGCTAGAACTGAACGAGTTACGTTTAGCCCGAAAGGGATTTGGCTTAATGATGTAATAATAATAATAACACTTGCTGGTGATATGATTTTACTTTTCATGTTTTTATCCTGAAATAGAGATGCACAAGACTTATTATACGGTGACATTAGCTCACAACTGACATAGATAGTTTGTCTATTGTTTTGATCACAGGTCTCAAATTAAGGCAGAAATCAGTCACGATTCAGGGCAATGATTAGACATAATTTGAGACTTATTTGTAAAGTCTGAATTTAAAATCTTTTTGGCTAAATATTGCTACGTCTAAAAAAAGCCAAATATTTGACTAAAAATAAGCTAAGCTTTTTTCTGTGGGTACATTTTCTGTTGCGAAAAATGATGAAAATTGTATTATCCTGGAAAGTGACAGACTAACAATATTTATAATCTCAAATATTATAATAAAAATTGATTTTATTCCTTTTAATGTGCATGTTTTGAATTAGAACCTTCCAATGGTTCAAAAAATGAATTTGCTAAGAATTTAAGATTGTTGAATTTTTCGAGTACTTTTATAAGATTAAGTTAAGTAAAGTTAAGTTTCTGTAAATCTAGATGTTCTCGGTCCACACTGTATGCACAATTGCACAATGAAGCTCAAAATTACTTAATATTTGAGTAATTCATAAAGTCGACAAATAAAGGCCCATTGATATTATTGTAACGTACATATTTTAGAAAATAATTAAGAAAGCAAAGCGCATTTATTCGAAAAGATTGTTGAAGTTATATATTTTTATTTAAACGTACATTGACATGAGAAAGGCGTTCGTTGAAATCAATCAAGAAAATTTGTTTGTTATATGATTGACAGAATTTAATTAACTATCAAAATTAGTTAATTCTAATAAATGGAAAATATCTACCTCCACATATAAAAATCCCGAGTTTTTTTCTATTCTAAAATCAGATAGAAATTCCTTAAAGATCGAAATAAAATCTATTTCCTTATGAAAATTTGTTGTGTACTGAAGAAGAACACCAAAAAAGTTTACAATTCAAAAATACACTTTAAGTTTTTTTTTAATGAGTTATTGGTTTGGATTATTACCTTTTTCTTTTTGAAAAATGTAATAATCTGAATAGATTGGTTCTAAATCAACCCACAGATAGAAATGCTGCAGACAATTGAAAACTACATTAAAGGTTGTGATTGTGGTTGTAATTTTCGACGTAGTAGTTCCGTAGTTGTCAACTACGTTTGCAACATTTCTATCGGAATTTATGATAGCAAAATATTTCAGGGGTTTTCTGTGTTATGGATTGAAAAAAAAATTTAGTCCAGTTTCTTTAATATAAGCAAAGGATTTGCTTTTATCAAATCTATTTGGGCTAAAAAGAAATATTTGTTCGTTTTAATAAGAGAATACAATGTTCAGGCTAGAGGTGCAATAGTTCCTCGGAAGACTACCTGTCAGAAGTTTTAGTAAATGGTGAAAATTTTTTTTTGTTTCAGAGTTTTGCTCTAAGTTATATTTTAGGATTTTAGCAACAATAAAAAATGCAATACAAAATTTTAGAAGAAGAAAAAAATTCACGTCATGCAAATATTTAAAATCGTTTTGAAACCTTTCAGAATTTATTTATTTAAATGGAGAAAAAGTTAAAATAATAGCAGCATATTTCTCAAATTAAATTCTTCTGTCATTCTTTTAGCGGATTAAATAAATTAAGCACTTAAACAAGTTATATAAATGCTTCTTCAAATTTCATTATTATCTAATTCAACTTCATTTTCAACTCTCCAGATTAAAGTTTAGATTTAGATTGTTTGTCATTCTGGTTTGCACTAGAGATGAAACTTCAGCAAAAGTTAGTTTTGATACTGTCCCCAATTTGTATTCGCGTGATAGGAGAATACATCGATACTTCAAAAAGTTGTTTCAGTGTTCGTGATGCTCAATAAAAACGTTTATTGCGTAACGTAATCTGATACAAAAATACTGAAGCTGCATTGTCGACCACTCGAACTGAACAGAATTACAGGCGGAGTAATGAGACAATTGATGCCTTTCCACGAACAATGGTTTATATTGCACAGAATGTGGGACATACTACATTTTTTGTGAGTGGCTTTAATTCAAGAAATTAGTCCTCATGATGCGAGCCATAAAGAGAGTGTGCTGATATGACTTTGATGTAAATCAGTAGTATTCAGTATTCGTATTGTTTTAATGATTCAAACTTTTCTGGCATGAATTAACCTCGTGTGGAAAATATCATAGAAATTCTTTCTACATGATTTTGAACTTAAATTAACTTCGGAATATGACCTGGGTGAGAGTTGAATTTCGGGTGTATAAATTCCTATATAAATTGTTATTATGTAACACTTTAGGTAAATTTAGCAAAGGTAATATCGTCGAGATATGGAAGAAGAATATACAATGAAGTCATATGTATTTTGTCGAATTAATTACTCTTTTCAATTACCAATTACTGCTTAACATCTACTCTCAGTAAATTTGGTCGAAGTTCCTGTGAAGTGAACTTTCTTTGCGTAATTTTCCGCTCTTAGGTAAGCTCTCCTCTCTCTTTTTGAAAATAGTATTCGTTTACTTGAACGAACTTTGAATTATTCAGGGGACAGTATTAACAAGTATAGTGTCAGAGCACTAGGAGGTGCGAGAGGAGATTAAACATGATTACCTCCTCAATTACCACTCAATGCCACCCTCGTCGCATAATTCATAACGTTTTGTATGTATATAGCCAGGTCGAGATCCTCTCACCAAAGAGAAAGAGAAAGATAAAACTAGAGCACACCAGGCGGTGCAAAATCCTTTGCTTAAGGGTAACCTACGAGATATTTTATCGTAACAATGGGAGGAAGAAACTGGAGAGAACAAACATTCCCTTACTCCCATTCTAATAATACAGAAATACTGCACATGTAAATAATTGGATGGTAAATGAGAACTAGAGAACACACGAAATAGAGAAAGAGCAGATCAAACGAAGTTTTCTTTGCGGTATATAATAAACCGAGTCCGGCTTTAAATTATCTTCCTTTGTGTAGACAAAGCTCGTCAAATTGCCCACCTCTACTCTCTTTCGTTTCGTCTTTCTGCTCCTGTCCTTATAGTCTTTTGCTTCGTTTATCGTTAATTGGAGGAGGGAATAACACAAAACCCTCTCATATTCTCTAGAATGATTCCTACACTGACGTTTGGTAGGCAGAGTCATACAGAATTCCATTTTAATTCCACTACATTTTAGAATAACTACAGAAAAAAAGATTCGATTAAAGAGAATCTATCTATTTATTCTTTCCATGTATACCT
Source organism: Melikaiella ostensackeni (assembly GCA_032362435.1). NCBI lineage: Eukaryota > Metazoa > Arthropoda > Insecta > Hymenoptera > Cynipidae > Melikaiella > Melikaiella ostensackeni. Next base: position 6,600,543 of record JAUMHM010000050.1, on the reverse strand, counting down.
TTGCAGGTCTTTACATATCTAAATCCATTTTCCACAGGAGATCGACAGACATTTACCCTTCGACTAAACCCTACTTTCCTCAATTACCCTGAATATCCCACTCTCAATAAGCCTTCCGGTAATGCGTGATGGATTTAATCCTGTGGATTTTTTCAATCTCCAAGATCTCCTACCGTCTTCAGCCGGATTTTCATTAGAAGCGCTCGCATTCGCCTGAACATTTGGTCAGAGGAGTGGAAAACTGCAGCAAACCAAAACTCCCCCGCGCAGCCGGTTACCGACAGATAAGTGTGCATTGAGTGCTCACACCCATTCTTGGCGTCAAACCTCCCGCTCGGAAGTAGTGAAAGGCAGTGAAAACACGACTAAGTGAGAATCATAAACGGTCACCCATCCGAGCGCTAACTCTAGACGAGTCGAGAATCACCACCCAGCTACTGCCGTCGGACACGATACTTTTTCTGTAATTTTATTTGTTTAAAGAGTGCTAGTTTTTGTTGACCCATTTTTTGTTTGAAAAGGAGTCGATTTGTTTTCGATTGACGCAACAATAACAATGGAAATTGTCAAAACCATGGCAAATAATAGGGCCCTAACAATAAGTTGATAACAATGTTTGGTCAGGAAGGTTAGAAGGGGTGGAATTAGATACAACGCAATAGTTGTGAGTTCACCGTCACTGACTGAAGCAGGCCACATGGTTCGTTCAGTAGTTTGCACTTTATTTACTTTTTTTCACTGTGCGTCACTTTTTCCGCTGCGTCCGTCTACTCTTTTCACTGCGTCCGTCTACTTTTTTCACTGTTGCCCGGAAAAATTAACAATCCGCATGCGCCACGTCATCAACAACAAATCGGTCACTTTTCACCCAGAAAACAGGTGGAAAAACTTTTTGCGAATTATAGAAAAAGATAATTGATCAATGTTTTCCCCGTATTCTTATTTCCCTTATATGGGTTATTATAAATATGTATAATTTTCGGGCGGAGTTGAATGATTTTACTTTCAATTTTTACTCATTAAATCAATTTAAAAATTGCAATGATTTCAGCTTAAAGTTGTACAAGTTTGATATCCACATTAATTCAAATTGTCATTGTTTCAAATTGAAATTATCTTTAGAACTCTTTGGAAACGGTCCTAATATGATACAGTTTTTATTTTTGAATGCTTTGAATTTGGGATTTCGGTTTTGAATAAAAACGTTTTAAATGTTAGGCATCTAAAATTCAAATGTTTCAAAATTGAACGTTTCCAAATTATAACAGTTCAATTTCAAAAACTTAAAATTTGAAGTAATTCAGTTTCCACCGAATTTAAATGTTTCTGCACAGTAAATCCCAGAGATATTTTTATATGAAGTTGGATAAAAACGCTGCAAACAATATTGACAACTACATATAAAATTGTGAATGTGGTTGTGTACCTGCCTTCAGATAAAAATTATCCGATTTCGGATAATTGTTGTTGTCAATTGTTTGCGAATGTATCTGGGATTTACTGTGTACTTGAAATTATAAAATTCTCAACGCTTTAAAGTTGAATGTTTTTGTAATTTGGAAATTTTTCACGCTTAAAATTTGAATATTGCAATATTTTGAGAGAAACGATTAAAAATTATTCATTATTTAAGACTTCTTATTTGAAATTGTTTAATTCTGAACGGAATTGATTTCAATGTAGTCAACTGCCGCGTCATAAATGAAACATATGACTGTGCAGAAAAATATGCAACTGAAGAGTAATTGATCTGAACGAAATTAATTGAAGATCCGAGGAATTGTGACAGATAGACTCACTCGGTTGTGCAGAATCTTCAGATGCGAGAATCATATTTCCGCTTTCTTCTCTAATATTGAGTAGTGCTCAGCGTCTGCAGAAACTGTTTTGTAGCAATGGAATTCATCATTATTGTATGCTTTCGTAGGGAAATTATTTCCTTGTAAGATGTTTGGGTTATCTCAAGATTTTGTAGCGGATCACTTTTCAAGCTGCAAAATAAATTTTTACGAAGAATTTGACTAATGATTAACAATTCCTTGGAATTATAAAAATGATAAACCGTAAAAATTACATAATAGATCATAGAAATTACAAATTATTGGAAAGGAGATTGTGAAAAGTGCATATTTTCTGCAATCGGCTTATAAACTGGAGATTCTGATCCATTTCGAAACGCTTTGCAATCGCTTGGAATGCTTTCAAATTGGAAAATTTAAGTTTTAATTTGAAATTTAAAATTTTAGGTTGTTGAATTTCAAATTATAGAATTACGCAATCTTTAAGATATAATGCTTAAAATAATACATTGTAAAAATTTCTTATTTCAAAAAGCTTTTGCTTTAATTTTTATAAGTTTCTAAACATTAAATTTTAAGGTATTTAATCCTGCATTCAAAATTGTTCAATAGCTTGATTCTTGTTATAATCATTTTCAATCAAATGCAAATATGTAATCAATGTACATTAGGGTAGGTCAAAAAAGCAAATTTTTCGAATTTTAAAAATCCACGTGAACTAAAAGTTTGTGTGTGCTACAAGTAGTTTATTCTGAAAATTTGAATCCGATAAAAAAATAATTCAGTTATCGCAAGCGTATTGAAGTTTTAAACAGCGAAAAATGCAAAATTTGTTTTATACCTGTTACATTTATGAATCTTAATGATTCTTGTCTTCTAAAATTGGTATAGACTATATTATTTCCAACATATCCTAAATGATAAAAATAAAGAATTTAGTTCGAAAGACTACCTAATTCCATTGAAACTGATAAAAAATGTCTAAAATTTACGATTTTTTTTTTGTTTTAAGCACCCTTAAACTCCATGAAAATAGTATTAAAAAACCGATGAAAAGGCAAGTTCCATTTTTCTTGAAAGTATAAACTTAAAAATGACATCAACAAACTAGAAAAAGCTTCATTTTTCACTGAGTTATGACTGAAAACACGTATGCATGTTTTTAAGAAAAATGAAACATTTGATAGCTTTTTTCTCTTTTTATTCTATTTGTTACTTCTCGGACAACTTTCTGTCATGCAGGTGTTCACAGTGAAATAGTAGGACTATATTTTAATAGATTTTAATGAATTAAAATAATAAAATTAGTAGAACCCGTAACTTTGAACTATGTACTCTATTTTAATAGATTAAAGTATATTAAAATATAGTCCCAATATTGCGTAGTATACACCGTGATGGCAGAAAGTTGTCAGAGAAGTGAAAAACCAAAAAAAAGAGAAAAATAGATATTACATCTTTGGTTTTTAATTTTTATATAAAACATGTGTACGTGTTTTCGGACATGACTCAGTGAAAAATGAAGCTTTCTTTAGTTCGTGGGTGTCATTTTGAAAGCTGTACTTTGCCGAAAAACGCGTAAGTTTGTCAGATTTTTAATGCTATTCCCATTGATTTTAAGGGTATTTAAAACCAAGAATAACGTGAATTTTAGACATTTTTGATCAGTAGGCAAGAATCATAAAAATTTATGAATGTATCAGGTATAAAACAAATGTTGCACTCTCCTCTGTTTAAAACTTCAATACACTTCCGATAGCTGGATTTTTTTTTATCGGAATCAAATGTTCAGGATAAACTACTTGTAGCATACACAAACTTTAAGGCCTCGTGGATTTTTGAATTTAAAAAGTTTTCTTTTCGACCCACTCTAACGAACATTGAAATTCAAGCCTATCGTATCCCTGGGAATATTTTCATTAATACTATAATGTTGCCTGACAATGATAAACTGTTTGTTTTTCGTTCTTCATTGTGAGGAAGGAGCGTGTGAGAATTTAATTTAGCAAGTTTTTCACGCCTAAAAAGTGTGATTTATATGCTAATCGAAAGGCTTTCTTGAATGCTGAGAAATTAGCATGATTCCAATTTGTCACAATCGATCCCAATCATGTCGAACTTCCTACATAAATTCGAATACTTATAAGCTTTTGAAGTAGAAGATCTTAAATTGAATTGAAATCAAGGCCAATAAGTCAACCATAAACTTATTGTTTAATTATATCATTTTAATAGTTTATTATCTTATTGTTAATATTATCTTGCTTTTATTTTTTATTCTTTAGGCCTTGCTCAGTTCAGTTAATTCTACAACCTGGAATTATTCTTTCATAATCAATTGAATATAAAATAAGGTTTGTTGCAATAGTATGATTGGTACTTTGCAGCCTAAGTCCGTAATCAAGGTAGTCGTAATCCAAAATTTACATTAGATCTTCGGCTCATGAAACGTGGGATGTAAACTTCCTCTCGGGTTACACGTGACAGTGTTACATGGCTTGCAAATTGATGCACATTGTACACGCCCGGAATCGATATGGCTGGTTAATTCTCGGTCTCATCCTATTAATGTGATATTACACGTTTAATTAAGTCTTATTTATTTCTACACTTTATGTTTAATTTATGTTATATAATTTACAAATAATTTCTCAATTAATATATTCCGATCCAGGAAAGAGCTCCTAGAATCCTCAACGGGTTATGGGCCCAGGTAGTGCATAGAAATTCTTTATCGAAAAAAACTTACCTCTTGCATCAATTTTAAACTTCGGTGGAAAATTAATAATTAATTTTTGGCATTCAAGTAGAGTCTGAAACATTTTTATTGAATGAAATGGTCCGAATAGTCTCATTCGTAAAAGCCACTCGGAGTACAGCAATTTATTTTTTTTTTTCCAACTTCAACATCGTTTCAATATTCGGAACTAAATGGCGTTTGTTTTTAATTACTCCACAGGGATTTGCGGTTAGTTACGCGTTTGTTGCCTTGTCACGGGCTTTGCTATTGGTAATGACATTATGTCAATTTCAGGAATCGACGATTTCAATTCAGTATTTTCCTTGCCTTCATTTGAATATTTTTTGCACAACATAATGAAAAGTGCTTGTTTCAATCTTTTTTTTAATATCAGAGCTGCTAATTTTCCTATTGTGGAAGTTTAATGCTGTATAAATTATTCCAAAGGTCTCCTTTTCAAAAGCTGCTATTACTTCTTGAAATATTATTATTATTATTATGCGATTAAGCTATATGCTTTTCGGTGTAATCGTAATTCGTTCGGTTCCAGCCTGATTATACATTCGGAGGTCAAGAAATTCATTTCGTAAGGGTAAGTAAGGTTTGTGTAGGAAAAGGAATAAATGTTAGCTCCGACACGGGTCGCTGATCAATATCTGTAGCAATCATCCCAGGTGGAGAGCTTCGCAAAGCCATTGTACGTCACGGTTCAGACAGAAACACACAAGCTGATTAATAAGCCCAGTGGAAGATCCATAATCTTATCCTCAACCACATCCACTAAGCAAAGCTCTCCACAAGGGACCATGAATATCCAAAATCTTTCGTTCCAAGCGTCACTCTTCTTCTTATAAACAATTATACTCCATACATTCCTATCCTTGCATACATACTTAGCTTACTTTACATCCATACATCTTTTCAGGCAAGCCCTTGTATTTCTATGATTCTTTATATCTCTTCGCCTTAGAGTCTCATCCACACATTCTAACCATTCTTTCTTCGGTCTACCTCTGGGAACGCTACCATTCACCTTTCCTAAATACACTTACTTCGTGAAACGTCCTTCATTCATTCTTTCAACATGACCAAACCATCTCAATTGCATGCCTACCGCGTTCACTTTACTCGTATCCTTTTCTTGGCACGTCCAAGTCTCGATACCATACAGCATAGTGGGTGTAAGCACAGAATTATATATTGCAATTTTAGCCTCACTCGTTACATTATTTTGTATGCATAAAATAAGTTTGGAGGAGGATATATATTTATGAAATTTCTTTGTTAAAATGGAAGGTGAATACAAATTTTTTTAATTAATTATTGGTTTTTGTATATTCTTCGCAGTTTCAATTTGGGTTGAGATCGACCGCAAATGTCTCCTGGAGGCAGATCAGTTGATGGTCTGCGATTGGACAATTGGAAACGTCGCTTAAGCGTTAAATAGTAGGTGGTTACCCTGTACGTGTAGGGTTTTAGAACGGCAGGGACTGAAACGATTTAACGACAGGAAGTTAATGAAACTGATTTACGGGCATTGTGAGACTCCCTGGCATCCTTCATCTTTAAGAAGGCTACGTTGTTACCTCATCTAACATTTGTGCTCTCTTGTTTTTGAAATTCAACTGTTAGAATGAAAATCCGGACAAATTAGGAAGAATATAAAGTTTTTTTTCTATAGAAGGTTCTCTGAATTCTGAAAAAAGGATATAATTGCCAATAATAATTCTTTGAACTATTTTATTCTGGAATACATTCACTCTTTGTCCGAGTTAAGTTCTTTTATCTTCAAAGGAGAACTCTTTGTTTCGGATGAATCGCGTTGTAAGATTCTACTTTAAAGAATTTAATAATGGATCAAAATCGATTTCATGCTCTCTTATCTTGCATTATGGATATTTGCCAGATGATTCCAGAAACTTAATACTTGACGCTGCGGACTGGAAAGAGTAAGATGAGAAACGGAACAGGTTGTAAACGGGTAAAAGAGGAAAAGAGCACCGGTGAGAGTAGGGCTCGATAAACGAGAGCTTCTTCTCCTATAGGAAGTCAAGCAACTATTTAACTTGTAACTAGTTCTGTGAATTTGACGATCTATCTTTTCTCTTCAGAGGGAACAGAGACTTTACGTGATTTCATGTGCAGGAAAAAAGAATATAAGTCTGAAATTTTTCTAATTCGAGTTTCGAATTAATTGCAACAAAAATGAATATCTTTGATGTTTGTATCATTTTTCGTTTTGAATTGATATTCTGCAGGCATTCAACACTTATTGTTGTATTTTGCCAATGGGCTATAGTTCACGAGATATCGAGATTTTAAGTTGACGCTTGACACGGCCGCGTTTGTCGGCCTCCTGATTGTTAAACTTTAATTTTGAATACCTTAGGAACTAAGGCTCATCGTGGTCAAATAAAAAAATTCATCTAAGGAATTTTTACTGGAATTTTTACGTACTTTAACTCTTGTTAAGGTCTATTGTAATCGGCTATCCACAACTTCCCTTCCCTTATCAAAAACATTTTTACTGAACCTCTGTATGATATTAATGCGGGTAGAATCATTTTGATGGCAGGCGACGAAAAATAAAATTTGGTAAATATAAAAGGCGGCTAAAAAGTTGCTTCTTATATACTAGCCAAATTAATTTCATTTAAAGTGAACGAATAATGGGAATGCGAGATGACATTTTTTAAGCATGATCAATTTTCGGATACCGTCAGCAACTTGATCGATGACAACGTTCCAGTGAGCCGATCGTTTCAACGCCACTGTTCATTGTAATCCCCTCGAATTTAAAACTCGTGTGAAAATCAACCCTACTTCCGAAACTCGTGAGATAACTTCCGGTTCGTTAAACCGTGAACGAGAGATCCCGGCTTTAGTCAGATTCTCAAAAGTTCAACAATTTTACTTGCCGGAAAGCTTTTAAGCAATTAACAAGTTCCATTAAATTCTTCAAATTGAATTCTCAAGAATGGGTCTACATATTTTTAAATATATATTTAAGTTAAAATCAATTTTTTTATACAGTGTGAAATATATGAATATTTCGTGCATTTCGGATGCGCTTTACTGGAATTTTGATATTTTCATTCACCTTGAGTAGCAATGAAAATAAACCGTGTCAAAATAGATGTCTATCTATGGTGTGGTGCTTCCGTTTCAATAATATTTACCAGAGCTCTGTCACTGCGGGATCGCAATGCAAACACCATAAAGCTGCATTGCGTGCTATATTCCAAGTAAACACATATTATGTTTCTCCTACCATCCATGCTTTTTCTTGCAGGTGCATGTTTAATAGTAGGTATAGTGATAACTTAAGTTCCAATTATTATTAGGGTGACAGGAAAAATCAATACCAATATAGGCAGGAGTGAATCATTTGAAAGAAGGAGATATAACGTAAATGTGCATCTGCTTCTTTTAATTACCCTGACAAAAATGATAATCACATTCCCTAAATGTTAATGTAAATATTCAATAAAATATTATGTCACTATTATATATCAATTATCATAAACAATCGTATTGGATCTCAAAGTTTTAGTATGGATCTCGACATGGATGAAAACATCGTTGCAAAAAAATCCATACATATGTCCTAAGCTGAGACCCCGGACAGATTCAAGTGTAAACGTCTTTGATAAACCTTAACTTAAACTAAAGTTTTATATGACCCAAGGCCTTTAACGTTCTGACAGAGGCTTTCGCCTCCATAACGCTGTCTACATATTAAGCTGTTGTCAATTAGCGCGTAACATTGAATATTATTTCATAAATTCTTAAAGTGAAATTTTATATAACTCAAGGCCTTTAACGCTCTGATGGAGGCTTGAACCTCTATATCGCTGTCTACACATCAAGCTATTGTCAATTAGAGCGTAACATTGAATATTATTTTATAAATCTAAACCAACTACAATTTTAAGTTTTACGAATTTAGTGCTGATGCGATATGCATAAAAATAGTACACTCAAACCCCGATATAAGCCCAGTTTCGGGAGTTGCTTCACACTGGCCTTGGGCTTAAACCGGATCCCTTGAAACGTAAACAGTCAGGGACGTGTGAACCATTTCCTAATATCACGCAATCTCCAAACATTAGTTCGAACCTGAGTACACGCGCACTGTGTCTTTATCTACGAGTATACACTGCTGGCATTTCACGCTTGGTTGAACACCGTATCTCGCCCGGACCGCTGAGAAACTTCGGGGGCCAGCAGTCGGCCAGCAGTTCTAGGAAGGCGTAAACCGAACGGGCTTTTATGGGGGTTCGAGTGTAATTTGATCTTTCCCCAATCATATCATGATTGGGTACTCGTACCACACTTACCTCTATAAATAGACCCGTTTCACTTTTGTGTGAGGCTCAACTTACTCTTCATAACGCTGTCTAAGATTTTTGTATATCATAGACAGAACTAGATAACCAACATTTTTATCGAAAATGGGTTTATTGCATAAGAAATTCTTAAGAAATCAAAAAATTATTATCATTTAATGAAACGAAAATATATTTTCTTATTTTTTTCGTAGTTTTAGCAAAAAAAAATGTCTGTCATACTGTGATATTGCGATCTTCAATTTTGATTTTTTCGGAACGAAATAAAATTTTGGGGTCAAGCATTTTTTATTCATACTCAGCGTTCCCATATCTCGGGTGCATATTTTTATTTCTGTTAAAAATTAAAAATTCGATTTTTAGTCGCTATCCATTACCTCAAACCTGAATAACTTTTTTTAATCAAATTTTTTCGTCCTCAATCAAGCACCACTTTAGCTCGAAAGTGTGCTTTTGTTTCATATTTAAATGGCGATTTCGATTTTACAGTATGTTTGTCGCCTTTTTATAATTCCCATTGTGTTGGTTATCTACTTTTGTAATGCCATTCTTTATTTATGGCACACTAAGATTTATATATGCCTTCCATCCTGTTCGGAGTTAGGCTGCATTTCTATATGAATTGCATGAAACAATTGACTATTCAAGTAGAAAGTCATCGCTTTTTCGAAGCCTAACTTCATACCGGAGGTAAGGCATTTACAAATCTCAGTGTACGTGAGTTATATTAGTGATTAGTACTTTCAATAAATACTACGTTAATTCCAAACGCAACTCACCTTGAGTTTCTGCGTTATTCGTCACAGAACCCCAAATGATGATATATGTTCTCCTCGCGCAATACTGGCGAACAAATGTTGTTTGTGTCAGTTGTAGGCCAATTGTGTGCTAGTATTCCAGTGCAGAACATCTTGTCATAAAGGGGTTGGCAATACTGGGGTGGTACTTCGATTTCTGTTTAGTATTAAAATATTATTATGAATGAAAAAGGAGAATGTAATGTATCCTAAAAGCTACTTGCCTTTTTTTAAGATAAGTGAAACGTCAAAGTAACAGTGACATTTTTTTTGTTACAGGTAAGCTCTTTTTCATGTCTCGAGATGCATTAGATGCGAAAGAAGGGTTTTAAAGACTGGGGGATGGCTTGAAATAAGGTTTGAAAAAGAACACTATGAAATTTCTTGATGCAAGATTTGATATCACTCCTATGGGAATGATAGGAACGTTATAGTTTAGAAACACAATGTGTATGTTTAAGGAGAGCTTTTTGTAGACGGATGTGCCTGCTGAACGGTAACATCGTAACATCCACGCAACGCTTATGCACACGTAGAAACCCTTAAGGATAACGTCCCATCCTTTCACGTATCTTAATGTTAGAGGGGTGCCATCGCCATGGTGAAGAAGCCATTTCACCGCCCTTGCGGGTACTTAACCTCACTATCTACCGCCTCTGGCACCAGTTCGGACATTCTCAGGCACATTTAAGGCGTTTGCCAAGACGTCACTGAATGTCTTTTAGTTTAATGAACTTGAGATCTGGTCATGGCTTCTGGATTTTATTTCGAGGTCAGACTTTAAGAATCTGTTAAATGCTAAAAGATTCTTTTATTAAATCTCTTTATTTAGACGTAGGCACTATAGGCAGCCACTGGTAGTCATGCATTGTCAAAGTGTGTGTGATGTGTGGGTACCAAAATAGTGTTCTCCAAATTCCGTATTATTATCGAGAACATTCTTGTTTTGCGTACTTGTTTTCACTTTTGAATACTCCAGTTGACCTAAAAAGTGGTAGGCATTTTAATCTCACATATCATCAAAAATCGGGGGGGGGGGGGCAGGAATTTATAAGCTCAGTTATATAATATCATTACGAAATACTAATAAATGATATGAAGAGGTATCTCTGAATTAATCTAAATGTTGGGTGATTAGGGTAGAAGAGCTCATAGTGGTATGGGTGAGAGGATGGATCCAGAAGGAAGAAATAGGGAGGGCTTAGTGTACGGCGTAAGTAGGTGATGAGATGAAAGTTGGATGGTTAATGCATGCGGAAGAATTCCAGTTCGCGTTGAGGTGGGAAGTGTGTAGTGGCTGCGTGCTGAAAGTTCCAGTACGCGGCCAGAATGAAATTGAGTGGTGTTTGCGTGCTAAAAGTTCCAGTACGCGGCTAGGGGGAAATTAGGTGGTCACTGCGTACTGAGAGTCATTGTACGCGGTGAGGTGGGAAGAGGTCGTAATTGTGTACTGAGAGGTCCAGTACACGGGGAGGTGGGAAGTGGGTTGTTGTAGCGTGTTGAGAGTTCCAGTACACGAGGAGGTGGAAAGGGGGATCACCTTCTGGGAGGTCCAGCACACGGAGAGGTGGAAAGTGGGTAGTTGCTGCGTATTGAGATCTTCAGTAGCGAGGAAGAAAGTGGGTGGAAGTTGGGTGAGGAATACGAAATTCGTCGCCTAGAGTAATAAACAACCAAATTACTTTGGTAGAACACTCTATTTGCACAAGGTGCTTGGGTTTTGTCGCTGGTCGAAGACCGGGAAAGTTGTCGCGCTATTGTGTCGAGTCCGGAAACTGGGAAAGAACCTCTCTACATGGTATCGCAGGGCCTTTTTATAGTGAGGAACAGCGTAGGGCTGCGCAAGACTCCATGCGTCCCCGAAGCATGGGCCATGCTGATCCTGTCACTCTTGGCCAAAACTCTTTTTTCAGCCTTCTATCCGTTTCAGAGAGAGAGAGAGAAAGGGTTCGAGGCGGCAAGGACGGCAATAGTCCTTTTCCCCTGGGATGTAATGGTCTTTTTTCCTTGATACAAGTAGGCCTATGTGTTTTAATTCTAATTGGCAAAACAAGTGTCTGAGCGAAGGAATTGAGGTGAAGAATTAATTACTAATTTTCTCGTAACTATAGTGCTGAAAGCGCGTGTAACATGAACTTCAGCAATTGGGAATTTCAGGTTTCATAAAGAACCCTCTGTAATTAATCTGTCAGTGACAAGGGGAAAACATTTGAATATTCCTGATCTGCTTGAGTCTTCTCTACCCAATTTTTCCAATCTGAACCACTGTTTATGTACCCTGTGGTATTTACGCTCTCGACAACCTCCACAAAGTGGCGCCAGCAGGTTTGACGAAGCGTCCCTGGGGAAAGATGTCGTAACTTTCGCGGGTTCCCTCGTCTAACCTAAACTTAAATTTCTGCGTTTCGAAAGCGAGTGTAGCAAGAAGGAACGAGTCACGTTTCCATGTGCCGACAAATCGCCAGTAGCGCTAAGCACGTACGACATAACCCATATCCATGGGGAGAGACTGGAAATGAGAATGCAAAGCGGGGATGGAATTCGTTTCTCTTCCGTGCGTTGCATCGAATGCATTTAGGATCAGAAAAAGGGGAGCCAAGTGCGTAAAAAGCTTCTGTAATTTCCCCCGACTGCATTAAAGTTCTTCACAGTAAATACTCAAGTCATGAAACGTAACATGAGGATTGTAAAGGGCATCAAAGTTTTTTTATACTACATTTCCTGGAAAAAAATTTCAGTATATCGCGAGTAATCTTCAGAGCGATTTTATGTCAGAAACAACTTTATAGAAGTTGCTATATTCACAGGAACTTCTTTAATTCTGAACCAACGTTTCTCCGGATGTATCAAAATTACCCCGGCTTACCGTACCCATACTTAAATTATACATGAAACAGATTTTATTTTATGTATGAGTATTTTACATACTACTAATACCTTAAAATTGCTTTTCATTTAATCATCTCATTTTCTAATTCTGAATTAGTATCTTTGGTGGTAAAGGGCAGCGATTTTATTTTACCACAATTGCCCGTGGGGAAATTTACGCAGATAAAGACGAAAATTTGATTGGTGGAACTGAAGAGGATTTGTGGGACGCAAACTGAGCACCTTTGTGGTAAACCAATATCTCCTGACTCCAAAACTCGTGCAGCTCTTGTTATCTCTGTATTCCAGATTAACAATACTAAGCCAGGTTCAAATATCCCAGCCAATGACAAGGTCGCTGAGAGTTAGCATTCTGTGGATCATTTTAAGCTGCCTTTATTTTTATGGAAATAATTTGAAACTAGAACGTTTTATCTATAACTGTTTGGAATACATTCTCTTCCTAAACTCTAAAGATTGTTCAAGCGGTCTTCGGGGTATTCAGAAAATGATTAATATTTGGAAATGAACCTACTCATAGACATAGACATCATCTACTGTATGGAAATAAGCATCCAAATTGAAGTCTTCAAGGGAAAATAAAGTTAAAGAAATATGAGAAAGTAGATTTAAGCCCAGATAAATTTAGGATAATAACGATTTACACTTTATATCACACAATTTACCTTGTCGACTTGAAGCCGAATGCCATGCCCCTCGAGATAAAGGATCCTATTTACATTTCGTATTCAAGCAATAGTGGAACCGCAGAGCTTTTTTGACTCTGAGCAAAGCGGTGTCCCCGCTTCTTTTTCCAAAGGGTGTAACTCGATATTGCATTAATGCGGGATGGTTTGACTGTGTGTGTCCAAGTCGACCGCAATATTTCGTCGTTCCGGTGTCATATGGTGTGGAACCCAGGGGTATTGCGTTTCTAATGGAGAAGAGATTTAGCCAGAGACGATTAAAGGGGATACGATATTAAGAAGTGTTCTCGGAAAAAAAATGCACAATGTCCTTGATCGCATCGACATCGGCTTCGTTCAGTTATCATCATCACCCACAAATTGAATACGCCCGTAGTTATTCATACACATCATATTATGCTAACATGCGGGTAGCCAGAAAACAGGAAATGTGATTGAGATTTTAATTTCGTGACGTTTAATTAATATTCATCACCGTCTTTGTTTTGTAGTGTATTCCATTTTGGTAATGTTTAGTACATTGGATAGTTCTTACGAAGAAAAGGTTTAGAAGTACATTAAAAAATATCAGCTGCCGATTTTTAGTATGTGTTTTAAGCATCGCTACTTTAGAGGAAGGTTTGTAGTGACGTAAATGTTTAAGTCTACTTTTTTTACATGCGCTCAAATGCTCGTATAATCAGAAATTTTTAAAAGATTTCAAATTTATTTTGCTATGAATAGAAAATTGCGTAAAATATATCAATGACTGCCTTCACTGCAAAAAAAGTATTAATTCAGAACTCATTTCAGGCATTAAAATAAGACTCGAAAAAACAATCTCGAGTGGTACTAAATTGATTCAGTTCAATCTTAAAATAATACTACTAGTAGGATACAGTTTATTTATTTTATTTATTTTACATTGAGAATAACAGCATGAACTTATCTTATTTGAAAGTATGTGTCTAATCGTCCTAAAAAATTGGTGAAGTTCGAAAAGGAGATGGACTAGTCGTCCCGAAAGTTTGGGACAACTAGCCAAGCTTATGAAAAATATTTGAATACTCATCCCGAATTTCGGGACGACGAGACACTTCGTATTTTAAATCAAACCACCTCGAGTCTAAAATAATACATGCAAAAAACGATACCGTAAAAAAAGAGAACTCTAGTTTTTACAGTGTGTAATCTGAGGTCTCCAAGTGATTCAAGTAAGAGAAACCTATACCAGACTGCTTTAAATGGCTCAAGGTCAATTGTTATCGATTCCAGACCTCGAGTTCACGGGGGTTGATTCTAGCATCTCAGTTATGAAATTTCCAAAACCCAGTTTGTCTACCTGCAATCACACTAGGAGACTCAAGTTCTCAATGTTAACTGCGATTCAATCTTTCATAACTGCCCATGTAGAAATTGCAATCGGGATTTGGAAGAGCACTGGATATTTTTCCCTATTTCTGATCGGGCGTTGATCGGGAAAAATAGAAAGGGCCTGACCAGTTCTGTAACACTACTTTAGCCGGGCTCTATTTAGAACTTATAACCAGGTCTTAAGGGGAATACCCTTTCACCGCCATTCTAGACCCTTTCTGTTTTCCGGTACGATCAACCTCCGGATGTGATATAAATATATGTGAAAAATGATTCCTAATCTACAATATAATAACGATGAATAATGAACATTCGCACTTAACTATGAAAATTAATTATTTTCATTATTCTCCACTGGCTTTCACTTACACAGTACAAGTTTAACAGTTTCTCTTATATTTTACATATTAAGAACAATTTTATATTTAATTTAAACAAAATAACGTTATTGGGAGAAGTGAATAAATAAATTAGGTAAAATTTGTTAGTTATATTTACAAACGGTATTCAGCATATATATTGAATAGAATTTAACAAAACTATCACTTGCACTTTATTTAATAAAAATTCCTGTTGTGTTCACTAAAGTATAATTTAGTGAACACAAATTTCTAAAGATGGCACTGCATTATATATAATACAGTGAACTTTTCGGTCCCTTTATTCTAATCAGGACCCAATTAAAGCCTGGCTAAAATACAAGATTAGGACCCAATTAGACGTGCATAGTTTTTCTAGTCGCGAAGAACAGAAAATCTTAACAGGGCACTAAAAGGTCCTTACTAGAACTTACTAGTTCAGTTGTTCTAGTAAGATTTTGACCTCTGCCCTAATTGAAATGAGGACAAATGAGGCAATTTCTAAATAGGGTGTTTAAATTTTGCGGGATTAACGTGTCACTGAGAGAATTTTTCTTGTTACAAATACTAAATTTGAGATAAAATATATGAGACTTTAACACAATTATGTCAGGCTTTAATACAATATTATGTGAAACACATTAAAAATTTGAATCCCTCAGTGCATGGTTGCTCTGAATTGCAAGATTAGTGTCAGACATTTATCCATTTATTTTTCAGAACATGTTTCTCTTTTATTTCGATGAAAAGAAATAACTTCTTTCTAAGAAAAGATATGTAAGCTATAAGGCCACTTCAAGAAATCGATTTTTAACTTTAATAATTATTCTTACGAATAATAGTCGTGCTCTCATTACCAACTTAACTGTTTTGCGATGCAATAATATACAAATAATTTCAGTTTGGTCTTAGAAATTTATCAGCAGTATGTATATAAAAATGAAAATCTCATCATTTGGGTTCATACTGAATATGTTTTAGTTGATTGCGCATTTTGTCTAAACTTTTTAGATCCAGATATATGTGAGCGGTGGATTATGGCTGTGGCAGACCCGCACCATTGCCATAACCGATGGGCTGTCGGGTATTCGATAAATTATGAACTTCCGTGTGACCTCAAGTACCGACCAACTTATATACACGGTTACCGACTTTAAACGGCTAGGAAACGACCCCGAGTTAAATTCATTTCCTCACGCGTACATTACAAAATGCATATATTTTAAGGCCAAGAGCAAATTTGCGATTTTCGAAAAAAGTGATAAATGGTAGTTGGTGCTAAAAATCTATCATTATACCAAGCAGAAGGGAACTTGATAGGATATTTATTAATAGGGACTAATTTAAGCGAATGCCATCTGGTTAGAAAGTTATGTCTCGAAGATTTTGAAGGGCGAGAATCCGTACAGCGATTGAACATCTGATCTGCTTCTGGTACCTGTTCGGGTGTTCGTTCTTTCTAAGCCATTTAAAATACTTTGGATTATATTAGGTGGATTCCACGCTGGACTCACACAAAGCAGACCTTCACATCATCGATTTTTTGAAACTTCATCTGCTTATTTTTCTGATAGAGAAAATATAGATTGCCAAAGATTTCACTCGAAAACAATTTTTTTTGGAAGTTATTACACTTTTTCTATTCTGAACACTTTTTAAGTCTCTAAAACACGAATTGCACCAGTTCACTAAAGGCTCTACTGATAAACTCGATTTAATCAAATTAATTGAAACTCTTCTCCTCATTGTGAAAACCCCCGAGGAATTCAAATTTTGAGGTCCCAATTGATTCCAACAGCTCTTTTATGCTTATTTTTTATGTTTTATGAACAAAAATTTTGATTTTTTAAAAAACACGATTCCCAAAACATACCTACCCTGATTTTCTTCATACTACTTAATTTTATACTTCAAAATGTTATCTTGAAGGCAGAATTAAAAAACCTTCGTGATTTACATAAATTCTCTTCAAATTTTTTTATTTTCCCTTAAAAGGTCATTTTTTATTATTTAAGCCCATTTTTTCCTTTAACTATCGAAAGTAAGTTTTTAAAATGTCCTTATTGCACAAAAAAAATTTATTGATTGTATCCGTTTTATAATTGATTTTACAGATTTTTGATATTATCACTAATTTTATTAAGTGGCATTTAAATGATCCTAAGCTCTATTATTTTGATACGAATAATTTTTTCTGCACTATATCATGTTATTCAGTAAACCTTTATATGAAAATAATCAGAAATAATCATTTCCTGATACACTTTCAAGGAAAAAATAGTTTTATAAGATCTCCCTATTAATATTACTATGAGAGGGTCGGATTATTTTTGAATTATCGCTCAGAGTTTTTGTTTTTATTTTCTCAGTGCCTTGAAAATTTATTTTTCCATTTTTCTCCAAAATTTTTTTTTTCAGAGGATTTGTATAAAGAACAAAGGTTTTTTAATTTTTTCTCTGAAATGACATTTTGAAGTATGAAATTAAGAAGAATAAAGAAAATTAGGGTAGGTATTTCTTGGAAATCGTGTTTTTAAAAGAATCAACATTTTTATTTGAAAAACCTGAAAAACAAGCATGCGGAAGCTCTTGGAATTGACTGGGACTCAAAATTGGAATTCCTCGGTTATTTACACTAAAAAAAACCGTTCAACCTAATTTAATTGAAATCGAGCTAAACGTCATAGCCTTCAGTGAAGTGGTGCAATTCTTGTTTTAGAGACTCAAAAAGTGTTCAAAATAGAAAAAGTGCAATAACTTGAACCAAAATGTTTAAAGTGAAATTTTTGGCAATCTATATTTTCTCTACCAAAAAATAAGTAGCCAAAGTATAAAGAAACATCGATGATGTGAAGGTCTGGTTTGTATGAGTCCGGCGTGAAATCCACCATTACAAATTTTAGTTACTCAATTTTTAGCTTTTTAAAAAAAATCTCAAAGATATGATTCATTACCTACTGACAGAATTTTATTTGAAATTGTATTTTGCTTCTCGTGATATTTTGTGATGTATCTACAGATTTAAAAAAATTTTGAATCGTTGAAAATAAATCCATTTGCTGCAAGGATAACTAAGACAGCTTGCAACCATTTCGCATTTCTTTACTACCACTATAATTCTGATCGAATATGCTTGCCCTCTAGAATTCTAGTGGAATACGGTTACTGGAATTCCAATATTTATGCGGGCAATGAGGTATGACGACATAAATATTTTATCGTTCACCATTTTCCAAATTCAGGAGGCGAACGAAGGAGCAATTTTCTCCCTTCAATGCTCCATATAACCTACGCTAAATCTAAATCTTCGCAATATATTTCCAAAACCGCATATAATTTTATATACTGTTATTAAAATTATATTTTTAAATTGAAATAAACTTTTCCAAAGAGTCCCAGTGGAAAATAAATTAAAATTAACTACTGATACTGAACTAAGATATTGGAATAATATAAATAATCCTAAATGTTTGTCTTTTTCCACATCTCGAAAAATATACATTTTTGAGTAAAATGTTTTGAGCACAAATTGTGAATTTCGATAAATTTATCATTTTTTTTTCTGGAATACTTTCCTAAAATTTCATTAACAAAATGGTTGAATATTTCACAAACTGAAACCAGACAAAAATATAACAGCTTTAAAGAAGAAGCTTACGCCATGAACCAATTTTTAGTTTGAAGAGTTGATTAAACCAGAATCAAATTTATATAGTAGGTTACCCACAAAAAAGTTGAAACTAAACATTACATAACATTATGTAACATTAAAGATGACATAAGCATAAATTTTATTCTTTTTTTTCTTAAATTTGATGATTTTTTTTTTAACAATTATGATTGGTTTTGAAAATTCGAGAGAAGCCCAGTAGATGTGTCGCCATCTATTTAAATCTTAATTAATAAATTAAAATAAAAGGTATTTTTAAACGCAAGTTATAATATATTTTATAACTGTATACATCAAGATTTCTACAAAATTTCTTGCTTCGGTACAAGTTACTCAAAATGTCAGTGAATTGAGACTATATCCATGTCAAGGGTTTGCGTCTGTTTCTAACAATCCTTTCAAGAACAATTGTATCCAGAGTAAAGTTCTGACCATCAAAATATCGATGTCTATCAAGTGACCAGTACTTGCATCGCCTTTGGACTATCACAGAAACCACCTTTCTCAATCGCCCCTTTTCCCGCCAGCTCAACAGTAAAATCGAACTATGTAATTAGTTTGTAGCACCAGCTGTTGACAACATCCAATAGTTCCCAGACTGCCTGATGAACTGTCATGTATACCGATACAATATTCAGTAAGTCGGTGGACGTATACAGTTTGATATTGATTACTGATACCCAATTGATTTCAGTTTCACCAGTGGGAATCCTGATATTCGCCTTAATATTTGTTATTTGCTTTGGACTCGTAGTACTATTGCAATATCAAAAGATAATTACAATAAAAAAATGATGCACATCTCAAATGATAAAGACAGTTCTGCAGTAATTCCGAACGATCCTACAAAAATGATTGAAAAAGGTACATTTAAAATTCTAGAGAGATAAAGACTTCAAAAATGTTTGGGAAACAATATTGAAAGGTGTGACATTGACACAATTCATACAAGTCCTATCCATTGCCTATGGCTTAGTAAAAGCTCATAAAGTAGATTTTCCTTTACGACCTGTTATTTCAACAATAGGTTCACCCACGAGGAAATTAGAAGAAATTTTGAGTAAAATTGTCAAAGAAACAGTGACTATTTCAGCAAGATCAATTAAAAACAGTGCTGCCTTTTTGAACCTAATTGAAAATGTTAAAATACCAACAAATCACATTTTTGTTTCTTTTGATGTCATAGCCATGTTTCCAAATATCCCATATTGAAAGAGTAAAACTAACTATTGAAAATAGATGGGATAAAATAAAACTTCACACTAAAATTGCAAAAAAATATTTTCTGGATGCAATTGAATATGTTTTCAGTTCTATTTATTTTGAATTCAATGGTATTTTCTATAAACCAAAAATTTTGTACTCCGATAGGCTCTGTCTTGTCTCCTATTATTGCTGAAATTGTGATGGAAGATTTGAAAAATGAAGTTTTTAGCAGAATCACATTTGATTTGGACTTTTATGCAAGATATGTTGATGATTCGGTATTATCTTTACACATACAAAATGTAGATACCCTACTTCATGTTTTTAACAGTATACATCCAAGATTACAGTTCACTGTTGAAATGAAAACAGAAAGTAGACTCAATTTTCTAGATATGACATTAATAAAAACTCCTGAAAATTTTATTACTACTGATTGGCATAGAAAAACTATTTCTTCAGGAAGAACATTGTATTTCAATTCGAATCATTCCATTCAAAACAAAAAAGGAGTTGTAAAGAATTTAATAGATAGAGCTCTTAAGCTATCTCGCCCTACTTTCCACGAAAAGAATATTGAATTATGCAAACAGATTCTTTTTCAAAACCATTATCCTATTACTTTCATTGACAAACACATACATAACAGACTTGTTCAGATTAAGAGTAAAGATAATAATCAAAATAGAAAAGATGTACAAGAATACAATAGATTCAATACAGCGGTCTTAGCCTATTTTGGAAAAATATCAAAAATCTTGAAATCAGTGCTAGGAAAGTTGGGATTACATACGATATATAGAGTTCCTTTCAAAAGCAACTTGATTATTACATTGGGTAAAGATAAATATGAAAA
>JAUMHM010000050.1:6567819-6579739 GCA_032362435.1 Melikaiella ostensackeni | reverse complement strand
GAACTGATAGTAAGAGAGATTTTAGCTCTTCGTTGGTCGTCATTACTACCGAATTAACACGCACTTTACACTTCAAAGCACAAAATACGAATAAGCTACGTAAGTTCTCAGAAAGGCGTACTCGACCGAAAAACACGTCCGACCAGCTCGGAGGCTAGAACTTTAATCCATCTGAGTGATAATAGTCAACTATGCATCTCAATAATAATTAGGTATGTTAATGTATAAATCATGAGCTATATCGAAAATTATGCATAAAAGAAAAGTGGCTCATAATGCCGTATGCTTATAATACTCGTACGCTTTCTGGAAAACCGGTTTAAAAAAATTGTCGGTACCGGTGGTGTATATACTTCGTTTCCTAAATCGCCTGCCCTGTGAAATTTTCTCTCGCGCGTTAGGTCCCCTTTCTCGTGGCACATTACATATACATTTTTTACCGCTCTTCCGGATCAGAAATTACTATTTTTTAACCTTTGGCGATGAAAAATATATTATTTTTTCCTATTTTGACATATAATGACCTTGCGCGAGCTGAAGACATTTTTCAAGGACTCATACTTTTCGGAACTTATTTTGGCATCCACCAGAAACTTTTTATCCTTAATCAAAAACAAAAGCAAAATATTAAATTTTTTTGATGCGCCCCTACTCGGATGCTTCGGATGAAAATAAAGTTAGTTTGCTGCCGCGTGCAGATCAGGCAGCCATTCGCGTGTTCACTGAAGGATAGGTCATAATGAATGAAAACTTCTGAAGATGGTACTGCAGTATATATAATGCAGCGCCATCTTCACAAATATCATCTAGGGTATGCTGAATAAGGCCCGACTAGTTCCTGACTATAAGTTGCTAGTCCAGCTGTTCTAGTGAGTTTCTGACCACTGTCCTAATCGAAATGAGGACAAATGGGGTGATTCCCCCATGGGTACATGCGAATGGCATGAATGAATGTTTTAGTCTTATAGGTTAGAATATTCACTCAGAAGTATGCCAAATGCTACCCGTTCGTGAAGTGGATTCCAAGTGCGATCAACTATACGCTTCGCTAGTCAACAGTTCGATAGTAATTTTTGAACAGATTTTTCATGCATGTATTTTCGCAATAATCAAGTACAACCTACTCAAGCATTCACGTGACGAAATATACAAATATTGTGTTTGTATTGAAAATATTATTGACAAATATTAAAAGTATCAAGTTATTGAACATACTTTCGTAATTTGAAAGTAACGTTATCTTGCTTGCAGAAATAGTAGAAATAGAATATTGAGCATCTTGTTGGAGATATAGATGATTTCAAACAATTGCTGCGCTTGCGCACGATATACACGACATTTTGTCCAGTTACCGCAGACGGGAAATGCGGCTTTGGAACGAGTTGAAAGATGAAGAAATTATAGATTCGTTAATCGATTGACGGATTATCAGCTTCAGTTTGGAAGCTTTGTTTCACTTTGTCAACGCGGTACTCACAGCTCACGTCAGATGGCGTTACTAGCGAATTGCGCTTTCGACACCCTAACTTTACTTCTCTCGCTTACTTCTCCCAATGCTCTTCCCACGATATTTTCTGCAGCAAGTGCGGAAAAATGGCAATATTCTGTGTGTGTAAAGTGTGCACGAAGTGCCAGATTCCTCTTATGTGAGATTAGCGTGAGGAAATACCACATTCCCGCACGCTAATCTCATAGTAAAGGAATCTGGCACTTCGCGCACGCTTTGCAGACACGAAATGTCGCCATTCTAAAGCATGTGTTGCAAAAACTGAGTTTCCTCCATGGACACGTCATTAATCGGGAAATCGATAACTTTTTCGTCTGTCAACGAGCCTCCAAAGTCGCATTTCCCGCGCGGGGATTGGACAGAACAGTCTTGTTTCTTTGTGAGAAAATATTATTATCGCTCTCTTATTCCCCTACTTTTTGTTGGAAATCACTATTGACTAAATAAATAAGAACTATAGCTGGGGGTCGATTTCGATACTTTTCTCTCAGACTCCATATTTTAGATGACACATACCATAATTACTTTTTCTTCAGTTATACTCAGAGAAACATGAATAATTGTAAATGAATAAAAAAAAATCGTGGAATTTGAGAGAATAAAATTATTATTGATTCCCTGATGAAAGTGAAAAAATTGACCTCGAAAAAATGTATTTGTTTGTAAGTTCTTAGCTGTTATTTGAAACAATCAAAATGTAAGCAGATTATCTGTAGTGTATAAACGTCGAAAGTAAAAAAGAAACGCCGCTTGTCTATAAGGCTCTTAAAGTACAAAATTCCTAAGCATTATCCATGGATAAAAAAATAGAAGAGTGGGTTAAACTGAAAAATGTAAAAAGTATGCTTCATTCTGAAAAGTAGAGGTAAAATCTTATATAGACTGAAAAACGTTTTTCGCTATTCGATAGGCTGTGAAAAAATGTATCAACATTCTTCCTATCCATATATATGAGTCATTACTGATACTAAAGAACATTTAGTCCTATTAGGTTATATGTTATGGGAAATAAGATTTTGTCCTGGAAACAGATATTTACCGCGGGGGAGGGAGTAATAGTATATTATATAGCGAGTGGCGAATGGCAGTGATGTCTGACAAGTGTGAAGTTTGACACCCGAGCGAATTCATTTTTGTCAGACATCACTGTCATTCGCCACTCGCTATGTACGCGATTGAAACGTGAATTTGAAGAGACAGAATAACATAGCGTCGCTACAATAGTGAAGTTAGTAGCAGAGACATGCGTCGCGGAACTCGAATATATTCATTCAGTCGTGTCAAATAATACAATTCTTATTTTATTAAAATAAATGTTGCTATTGAACTATTTTACGTTGAAGTACATACAATGGATTCTTATTAGTAAAATCTCAACTCAGATTTTTGTCGCAATCAGAACAAAATATGTATGAGTCTTGCAAGCCCATTTTTCGAAGAAAATGCTGATTTAATTTTAATTACGGCTGTTAATCGATTCTTTAATTTTGGCGTACATGCATTGTGCTCCTCTTGATGCCACAGATTATATTACATTACTCAGATTTTTGACAAAATTATTTTCTTAAAAACGTGCGTGAAAACGGTAGATTTTCGAGTGACAGAGGAGAAAAACCGACTTCAAGATTCTTGGACGGTAGCAGCTCGTCCGAGTTTTTTCCATCTGTCACGAGCTTTTTTCCCCTATCACGACTTTTTTCCTCAGTTCTTCTCTCCGGTCAACAAACAGCAATGTCTGGCCCGCTCCACATGATTCGAATCCGCAATTTTCCACCAGGCGTTGAAGAAAATATGGTATGTATATTGAAGAAAGTCAATTTTCATCCCTACATGCATAATACACAATTTAAAAATATTTTTGAGTCCCAGGGGCCTTTTTTGAAAAAATACTTAATTTTCAAAAATAAAACATCTCAATGAATTCTTTGTATCTTTGTTCTTGTTGCAAGTAGGCAATGCCGTTCTGTTTTATTGCAGAAATCATTAGCAAAACGTATTTGTGAAAATTGGGCATTTTTCACGAAACAGTTCTTTCGGATCCATAAAATTTTTGTATACTTGGGTCAAAAATATGAGTGACGAACTTCACTAAAAAGAATCAAATTGTTCGCGCTCCAAATAGGTGAGTGACCGATCGCCAAAACTGAGGGTTGGGTCAATAAATGCGTATCACTGACTAATTCTTTTTTTAAACTAATGTGGGTATAGAATGAAAGAAAAATACTTATTTTGGTTGGCCTCAGTCACTGGTGTGACCTTCAGATGATGTCATCGAAGTGTTAACCGGGCGCTCTGTTACCCACAGCAATTGCGATGAATTAAACGTGACTGAAATTTCTTTTGCTATTAATAAACTATCAGTTGTTAATGAGAAGACTTCATACAATATTTGAAAAGTTTTTTGATATTTCTGTGACCAAGTTTGTGAAATCTGTATCGAAAAAAAGCTTATTATTCGATTTAAAATTTTGTAAATTGAAATTTGAGTGTCCATAGTGACTTTACAACGCAGAAATTAAACAAATATTCTCGAATAAATGTAGTAGACAATAATTTTTCAACGTAAAATGAGCCCAAATTCAAGTCATTTTAGTGAAATGTACGATTTCAGTGCCATTTTTTTGAACCGTTGCGCGCCGTGTCATAGTAAAGCAAAAAGTAACTGAGTAAAAACAAATTTTTAGCCTACACCTTTCATCGATTCGAAAATTTATTCTCTCTTCTAATGCAAGTTCATTAAATTTCCAAGAAATTCGTGTGCGTAGAATACATTAAAAAATTGTGTATAATGTTATATACAAATCAATCAACAAGAAATTTATTTTTCGGGGATTCGCAATGATTGGCTCCTTGAAATCCGTAGTTTTGGTGAACAATGTGATAAAACTTAAAGTTTCATAACGATCAGTTGAAAATAGATGCTATTTGGTAATTTTCTAAGCGACTTTTATAAACAAATGCACAGTTACACAACTTCTGAATGAACAGATTCAATTTCTTGGAACGGAATCAACTAAGAATTTCTTGCCAATGGCTCTTCACTATAATACTTTATAAATTAACAACAATTGTGAATAAGATAAACAATTTCTACAAACCAATGCACAATTACACAACTACTGAGTGATTAGACTCAATTTTTTATACGGAATCAACTTAAAATTTTTTGCCAATGCTTCGCTGCTATCATACTTTTCAAATTGACCAGAACTGTTATTTGTCTAAAAAATTTTTATAAACAAATGTGCAGTTTCGCAACTTTTAAGTGCATATACTCAATTTTTCATACAGGATCAACTAAAAATCTTTTGTCAACGACTTTTTGCTATGATCCTTTATAAATTGAGAACAATTTTTATTTATTTGAACAATTTTATAAATAAATGCACGGTTTGAATTTTTTCCAATGAATAGATTTGATTTATGTTGCAAAATTAACCAAAAAAGTCCTGCCTGTGCCTCTTCTCTATGTGCTACATTGCATTTGCATATTCACAAGTGATTGTTTAAGTTTTTAAGTTGAATTTGCATTGCACAGATTAATTGTCAGGCCTTTTGTCAGTTGATTACAAACAAAATTGAGCCTATTTATTGCAATATATTCAATCTGTGCATTTTTTAATCCTAAAAATTGTATAAATATATGAAAATTTTTGTCAATTGGTGAAGTACATATGATATCAAAGAGACAATGGCCAGAAATTTTCAGTAGTATGTATGTATTTAATCTCTCCCTTTTACGAGTTTGAGGGCCTCCGTTTCCTTTACAATCAGTTGCGTAAGTGCCTTAATCTACTTATTCAAGCTTAACTGTATAGCTTAGATTCTAGCTTTTTAGCTATTTGCTACTATTTACAGACTATATGCGAACGAGCGAGCTTCTACGGCTTCTGTTTCCTCTTATCATCTTCTAGTTTCATAGTTTTCTCGACTTTTCACTTTACTCCTCTAATTTATTTTTTCCTCTAGACAAACTCTTGGCTTCATCTTGCTTCCCGGCTCATATTTTCTCTCAGTTCCTCCAGTCTTTTCATTCACTCCACTTCCTGACCGTTTCCAATCAGAATTCCTTTCACACAATCATTCACATTTCTGCCTTCCTCTTCCTCTCCAGTAAACACTTCTAACACATGGGACCAAGACTTCACTTCATAAGTGCACACTCTACATAATTTCTCCTGTTCCTCCATCCAGTATCGACATGCTCTCACTTCCTCCCCCATTCTGAGTCGCACCATCCTATTCCATTTACTCTCTTTTTTCAATTTTTTCAGGGATTCTGTTTCCCCTACCAACTCAACTATCTTATACCATTTATTGTACTTTAATTTCATAATTTTCTTCCATCTTTCCTCTCCCTGCCTCACCCCTATCTCCAATTCTATATCCTGCCAGTCTATACTCCCTTCTTGTGTACCAACTTTTTTCCTCATATGCTGTCTCTCACCCTCCCTCCTTAAACCTTCTGTCTTGCCTCTCCTCTCTTTCTTCCGAATCTCACTTATGGATGCTTGTGTAATTTAGCTTCCCTCTTCCTTCTTTAGCTTCTCTTCAAACTTTCGAGGTATTTGAAGATGCCCAGCTACCAATTTCTCTCTTCAAAGTATTTCTCTCAACATATATCCTGGGCAGCCAATCTCTCCTTTCTTTCATTTTCTTCTTCATTCTCTCTTTACCCTCCTTACATTTCTTGTCCATTCTCCCTCTCCTTTTGGTCTTGCATCTTCCTTTATCTTTTCAATTACCCCTACCATTCTTTCTATTATGTCGTCTATCCTTTCTCTTCCATACTTCTTGAATTCTCATTCTTCATTTTTTCTCTGGATTCTCTCAACTTACCTCCTCCCCAGCGGCCTATTTTCACCTTCCTTTTCTTTCCTCCTTCCTTCTTCCCTCTATAACGCTTAGGACCTCTACCTCTCAATGTCGCTATTAACGAGAAATACTCAGAGCCTATCTCATTATCCACTTCCATTCCAACCATCGGCTTCCTTATTCTTTATTCTTCTAGAATGTAGTCTATCACTGTTTCACCTTCACCTACGAACCTTATTTCGCCATCCTCTCCTTTGCATTGCCATTACAAATAAACCACCCAGCAACTCCTATCCGTTTCAGCAGTATTCTCCCCTCCCGATCTGTTTCTCTATGTTTCGAGTTCCTTATAAATACATCTTTCTCTTCATCCTATACCTCTCCCCCTTGATGATCAGTTCAAGCATTCAAGTCACTCTCTATCAACACCAGCCCCTCCTTCTGTTTTTTTATCCACCTCCTTATAGCTTTCCATCTCTCTTCTTTCCCTCTTCTCCTATAAACGCATGCCATCGCTACCCTTACTTTTCCTGCTTTGATTCTTCTTAGCATCATTCCGTCCGTCGTTTTTCTATCTTCATCTGATCCTGTTCTAGCACCAGATCCTTTCTCACCCCTGATACCATGCCGCATATCCCTCTCTCTTTTACATGTTTCCTTCCTGCTTCTTGTATCTTCCATACATATCCTTTCGGTAACATTCTGTCTATGCTTTTCCAATGTTTCTCATCTGCCCATGTTTCGCCCATCACTATTACGTCCCATTTTTTCAATTCCTCCCAAAAACCCTTATCCTTGTATTTTAAACATGAAACATTCCAGAACGCCACTTTCACATCTCTACCTTCTCCTTTTGCTCCTCTGGTCCTTGTCTTTAGTCCTTTTTAACTTCCATTAATCCCGATGCGTCCATTTCATACTAATTTTTCTGTTCTTTGTCCATCTCCCTTCCTTGCCTCGTTTGACAAGCTCTCAGTTCTTCTTGTCTATTCATTTAGAAGGTATGGAACTGTTCATTTGTTTATGGAAATTGTTTACATAAACAACAATTGTTGTAAATTTTCAAAGTATGATAGCAGCGAATCATTGGCAGAACATTTTTAGTTGATTCCGTACAATGAAATTGAGTCTCTTCATTCAGAAGTTGGGTAACTAAGCATTTGTTTATAAAAATTGCTTGAAGAATTGCCAAATAGCATCCATTTTCAAGTGATTGGTTAAAAACATCAAACTCTCTTACATTGTATACCAATTCTATGGATTCCGAAGAGCTAATCATTGCGAATCTCTTAACATTAACGTTTGTTCACTAATTTGTATATATAACATTCTAAACCATTTTTTAATGTATTCTGCGCACACAAATTTCTTGGAAATTTATTAAACTTTCAGTGAAAGAGAGAATAAAAGTCCAAATCGATAAAAGAGTAAGCTGAACATTGGTTTGTCACCCAGGTACTTAGTTGCCCACTGCGACACGGCGCGCATAGGATTTTAAAAAACCGCTCCCGAGATCGTAGATTTCTCTTAACAGACCTTCTATTGCGTTCGTTCTACGTAGAAAATAGTCGTCTGAAATATTTATTCGAGAAAATTTTTTTCAATTTCTGCGTTAGAAAATCACTATGGACGCTCAAAGTCTAATTTACGAAATTTCAATTCGAAGAAATGAGCTTTTTTCGATACAGAGTCCACTAATTTGGCCTCACACACATATGGAAAAAATTTGAAAATATTCGTTAAAATCTTCTTAACAACAACTGATAGTTTATGAGTAGTGAAAAAATGTTCAGTTAACTCAACTCGAACGCTGTGGGTCTCAGAGCACCCGGCTAACACCTTGATGACGTCATCTCAAGGCTATACCGGTAACTGAGGAAATTTAAATGGGTTGTTTTTTTCATTTCTTACTCACGTCAGTTTAAAAGAAGAATTAGGCTGTTATACGAATTTAGACAATTTTTTTATTTGTAGACGATTTTTTGCCACTCGGTCATTCGCGTAAAAGTAAAAGAATTCAATTGCAACGGTTATTTATCTGAAAAGGAAAATTTTTTAAAAACCGGTTAACAGTATCTTTAGATAGATTTCTTAAATTCTACCAAACATCAGGGATCATTTTGATACATGAAGGAACAATTTGCAGAGGTTCCATTTTGGAAAAAAGAATAAAGCTTTTTTGGGACCATTTCCCTTCTATTGATCACAGCACTGAGAAAAAAATGATATGTAATTAAAAATACGGACTTTCGCACTCGTTCAAAAGCAGATGCTATTGATTCAAGTTAATATTTAATGAAACAATAATTATTTATTTCGGCTCCACAGTGATTCTATGAATTTGATTGTATATTTATTTGAATCAATAGTATCTGATTTTGAACGAGTGCAAAAGTGCGTACTTTCAATTTAATAGCATTTTTCTCTCGGTGGAAAGCATTTCTTGAAGGTCACATTTATTTACTTTTTCGAAAAACACTCATGGCCAGTAGATAAAGGCACGAAAAACCTTATCGAAACTCTTGTGGTATAATCTTAAGACTATTCATTCCTTATTCTGTATTAATTGTGTGTAATCCTTAAACTCTTATAATTTCCACAACATTTACTTGAATATAATTAGTATACCTATTGTATAAGTCGCCCCATCCAGTTGGAATGTCGCACTCTTGCATTTCTTGAAAAGCTTCTGATGCAAAAAAGGCGGCGGTAAAGGAGGTGGCGGTGGTGCTTCCTTTACACATTGTTTCTGTATCACACCCCTCGTTTTTCCGTCGTTCATTGTGTAACACGTAAAAATTTCAACTTATGTTTTAATTTCATTATTTTCACCCAAGTTGTTTTGAATGAAGTCTGATGCAGTTTTCATCTCTGTTCATTGCAATCCTTGATGCTTACTTTCTCCAAAAAACATAAAATAAAAAAGTAGTAAAAGTAGGTGGAAGGCGCCTACAAGAAAGGGTTTCGTAGCCTATTGAGTCGTTCAAGTCTCGTTCTCCCCTCCCCCGAGCTTCTCCTATTTTCCCCTTCAATATATTTTCTATGGAATTCTAATTGAAAATGATTTTTCTTTTTGAAAGACTTTGTCAAATACAGTTAATTGCATATATTAATTCGAAAAATATTAACGAATGATTTCAGCAATTATATAATTTTTTTTCAAAAACTGGATGACGTCAAGTTGTATAGAATATTTTTTTCGAGAAAATAAGCTATCACACATTAAAATTTTATTTCGTGAAAAGCGATTAGAATAGGATGTTCAGTAAACTAATAGAATTTCATATATAAATTTATATACTTTTGAAATAATGTAGATATGTAGTTCTGAAATTTAAAAATAACCGCTTTTATTCCGAAAATTCATTATTTCACATTGTTAAGTTTTAATATAAGTGAGATTATTTTGCGATCAAATATTTCGAAATTCGATCCCGCAGACGCCACAGTCGCCAATCAATTGAATTGAAGCGAATAATTGTTGGACATTCTCCGATAAATTCCTGATACAACGCTATTACCCCCAATACAATGAACTGAATCCAGCACATTGATAAACGATCGAGATAGTGAAAGAAAGTTGCATCTGGTAAGCGAGTTCCTCCGTAACTTTTGATTGACTGAATCTAACATTATTACCAAATAGGTTTTCTGGAAAAATCCCCTAAGTCGACTTAGGTTTTAGCACGAAATTTTGAAAACGTGTTTTCACAAACTTGAAAACATTTCGAAAACATTTAACATTTACAATACGAAGAACCACTCACGGAAAATAAAATAAAATATTTAAAAACAATATAGCAATTGTAACAAATAAAAATGTTTAGATTGGCTCATGTGGATAAAAACGCTGCAGCACATTCATCCACTCAAATATAAAGTTTATCTGGGGAAAGATAAAAATTTTTTTAATGAAAATATTTATTCCACGTGCGTGACATTTGTCAAGTGACACTTCAATATCAAATACCTCCCTATTGAAAAAATCCTGCGGGAAATACTCGTGTAATTCCTCGTGTTAATCGTGCCCGAAATTATACGAGTATCCACCCCAAGATTTTTTCAATAGTGATGTATTTGACGTCAAATTGTCACTTGACAAATGTCACTCATGTGACATAAATATTTTCGTCAGATGAATTTTTATCTTCCGCCAAATAAAGTTTATCTTTTGCCGGATAAATTTTATCTCCCGCCAGATAAATTTTATCTTTGAGTGGATAAATATGCTGCAGCGTTTTTATCCAATATGAAGATAGAATTTATTCCTGGGGTTTACTGTGCAACCATGAGCTCAACATGCACACAAAGAAGTGAACAGGAGTGCCAATAAAATGCATCCATTCGTGTGATAACAAAATTTATATGCTACGCGATTTCCGGTTTACGTATTTGAAGAACCATTTTTATGTTTTTGATCAACAGCATAAGAATATGTAGCGAAATAGGCATAACAATTTTTACAATCTCGCACAGAAAATATTTATGCTACTGTTGTAAACATTTCTACATCACGCATTTACTTTATAATTTTAATGATACCTGTTCACTTTACGAAGTTACTTTTTATTTGTTGGAAATTCTAATACATGCGAAAGATTTCTATCATACTTTTTTATATTGAATTAAAAATGAGAGTGATTTCTTAACGACATTTTAATCAGTACATCAGGATGGGTCGGATAAATTTCAAAGTCGTCATTATGTGTAAATTTTATGTAACTCATGAACTCACATATGTCAATATGAAAGTTATGCACTCAATTACTTGATGCAAGTGGAATACGAAAGATTTTATACAGTTGATTATGATATAAACTAAAAGTTTTTCGAACTCAATAAATTGTTCTAATGTTTAAAGTCGTCCGGGAAGAGGGGATCCTACAGTACCATGTTTTCTGTTACACGTTGTAAACAAAGTAATTTTTGTGATACCATGTTGCTCAGCTCATCCCCGTTATTCACAGTTCCCGTCGCAAGTATGAGACCACCAGTTTGTCGATGATTGCCTAAGTTTTTTTATCTTAATTATTAGCCTGTTATACGAATTTACACAATTTTTTTATTTGTAGACGATTTTTTTCCACTCGGTCATTCGCGTAAAAGTAAAAGAATTCAATTGCAACGGTTATTTATCTAAAAAGGAAAATTTCTTAAAAACCGGTTAACAGTACCTTTAGATAGATTTCTTCAATTCTACCAAACATCAAGGATCATTTTGATACATAAAGGAACAATTTGCAGAGGTTCCATTTGTTTTTGAATGATAGGTTCAAAGATATCAAAATTATCTATAAAGCTAGCCTTCGATGAAGTCGTTTTGTCAATTTTTTAAGATGTTATTGCAAAAATAGTGCAAATTGCAAAGTTCTCTTAAATTTGTGATAACATCTGAGATAATAAACCTATTTAATGCGCTCTTGGGCTCATTTTGAAGATAAATTTCTACTGAGTATATGCACGTCAACTCTTGCGATAACTTATAAAAGATTTAATGCTTTCACGATGATTCATTATAGTAAAAAGGAGATATTTCGGGTTTCAATCGTGTGCAAAACTACGAATCTTGCCGACGTTTCGTGAACATTGCAGTTCACT
>JAUMHM010000050.1:6511588-6530821 GCA_032362435.1 Melikaiella ostensackeni | reverse complement strand
CAGTAGGCTACTAAAAGAATGTACTGCACGATGGTAAAACTTTTTCGTAATAGCAGCGCCATCGGGCGGTGAGGCTAAGTACTTGTTGAATGACCCTCGTAGAAGTAAAAATGTAACGAATAAAGCTAAAATTGCAATATATAATTCTTTACTTGCATCCACTGTGCTGTATGGTAGCGAGATCTGGACGTATCATGAAAGGAATAGGACTAAAGTGAACGCGGTTGGAATGCAATTCTTGCGGAATATGTGCGGTAAAATGCTAATGGACGAAGTCAGTAAAGAGTGGCTTCTCGAAGAAAGTGGTGTAGAGGAAACACTGATTGACAAGAGTGAAAGAAAGTTGCTGAGATGGTTTGGTCGTGTTGGAAGAATGAATGAATGATGTTTAACAAAGCAAGTGTATTTAGGTACATATGGTAAGGTGAATGGTAGCGTACCCAGAGGTAGTTCGAAAAAAGAATGGTTGGAATGTTTGAATGAGTCCCTAAAGCGAAGAGATATAAAGAGTCATAGAAATGCAAGAACTTGCATGAAAAGGTGTATGGGTGTAAAGGAAGCAAAAGATGTATGCAAGGATAGGGACGTGTGTAGAACAATCGCTCATAAGAAGAAGAGTGACGCCTGAAAAAAAAGATTTTGGACACTGATGGGCCCTCGTGGAAAGCTTTGCTTAGTGGATGTGGTTGGGATAAAGAGTATGAATCTTCCTTTGGGTTTATCAGTCAGTTCGAGTATTGATACGTGAATCGTGATGTGATATGGCTTTGTGAATCGTGATGTAATATGGCTCTGTGAAGTTCTTTATCTGGGGTGATTGCTAAAGCGGTTGATCAGCGACCCACGTCGGAGTGGTGTTGTGGAAAGAGTGTTGTTTGAATGAACAACACGCGACTTCCAGAGTGATCTAAAACTTATCCCTTCTCCTACACATTTTTTACTTACCCTTGCTATATAAATGCCTTGATTCCTAGTAGTATAGCGAGGCTAGAACCAAATGAGTTATGCTCGCCCCGAAAGGGATATGGCTTAATGGTATAATAATAAGAAAATAGCTGAGGCAGAGATATCCCATCGTAAGACAAAAATGTATGAAAAATTTGTAAATAGTGCCGGGCAATTTTGGGAGATTTATTCGACAACAAGCAGTTATCAAGTGCAGTTCGAGCTTATATCTCAAGTTGAATGGTTGTCGAATTGAGTTTACATCTTCGGTGGAATGGTAGTCGTTTCTCTTCGGCACCTGCGTCTCTCCTACAATTCTGGGTTCATTTTGGAGCAACCACAACTCTCTTTTTCCAAGTCCTCCCTATGAATGCTATTTATCAACAACAAGAACAACCTGGGCGGCTCTATTCTGCAATTTATTATCGGATACGGAGGTTCTTATTCTTCCGGTTTGCTTTTTCAAATTCCTTTGATGCCTTTATTGATACAAAATAGCTTAAATTTTACATCTTATCGAGTACACGCCCCTTATACGACTATTTTCTTAGAATATGTTGTATTTTCGGAATATTGCTCAAGTTTATGTCAATTTTTCGAATTTAAGGCTTGATAGATTCAGTTTTAATAGAGTCTAACAATCCTACAAAAATGCTATTCTTTCTGAAGAGTGCTTTTGCGAATTCATTTTTTATTCATAAATGAATGTGAAATTTTGCATTTGAAAGAAGTAGGTCACTTTTTATTAAAAGCGCGAAAATTATAAGTGATTAATTATACAACAAAAATTGAACGGTATTTCTGCAGTATTGCTTTCGAATTTGGAAAAGTGTACTCTGATTCACTTAGTTATTACTTTTATATTTTATTATGTCGCCAATTTTCATTCGAAGACAATTTTTCTTCAGCTTAAAATTTTAATACATAGTAAATCCCAAGGGGTCAAATTTTGATCCACAAGTGAATCAAATCATTGCACGAGAAAAAAACAATTGACATCCACGTATGAAGATGTGAATGTTGTTGTAATTTTTAATGTAGTCTTTATGTAGTTGTTAACTGTTTTTCGATTGTGCAACGCTTTGATCTACTTTTGGATCAAAATTTGACACCTTGGGATTTGTTGTTCACTCAACTATGAAATGCACTTTATAATTATTATTATTCAGCTATCGTAAACATCTGAACATTTTAGGACTTCAGGTTCATAATAACCCCTTGACTGAGAAGATAAAGCTCGTGCTATGAAATATGGCAGTATGAGGGTTAACGACAAAACTGTCCCACCTCCACCCCCAAGTGGAAAGGGTAGTTTCAAGCCTGACAAATGGAAGGAGTTGAATAAAAACGCGTCAGGCCTGTGGGGCTTTTTTAGTCTAGCCAGGTCCTTCAGTTCTAACATCCTTGAGCCGATCCCCTTCACTTACTCTTTAGGGCCATACAAGAAAAAAGTTCGTGCAGTCCATAATATTGCAAAGAACTTCGACACATTTTTTAAATATATTGATACATTTGGTACATTGGTATACTTCTCGAGTAGAATTAACAAAATAATATCTTCCCGCCGCGCGGGAAAAATTTAATCGCGCACTACGCGCGCAGCTCGCAAGTTTTTTGAGCGCGCGAGATCGTTTTGAGATGAACAATTTTTCTTGCTCAAATTTTTTTATATCTCGTATAGTTTTGCTGGAAAATGGATTTTTTAAAAAGAATTTTTGATGGATAAATCCAGTATCATTAGTCAAAAATGACTGGTTAACGATCTCGTCCTTTCTTTTTAGACCTTAAAACAGTGTGTCAAATGGCAATCCAGTCGAATGATTTCTTCGAAAGTAATCGTGTTCACAGATGACGATGACAACATCAAATGAGGTGAAATCCATTTTTTCTCAATCAGTCTGAAAACGTCGAAATTTGATGAAATCCACGAAAGTCAATTTTCACATAAGACTAATACTTTTTCATTGAGATGAGAATGTAATAAAAATAAAATATTTTATTTGACTTGGAAAGACTTTTCGGTTGAAAATCTCATGTTTCAATATTGGCAAATTTTTGTCAATAAACCCTGAATATCGTTTCTATCATAATTCCTAACTCGTCATTTGGATGTATCGTTCATATTTTTTCAAGCAATGCTTCATTGCAAATAGGTTACGTGCTATTTTTCCTTTTTCCACATATTCTTATTCTACTCATTTCACTCCTGCGGATTTGACTGATGATTCGTTATGCACATCGCATCGATCACAGGATACGGGATGGACAAAGGAGTATTAATCATTATCGATTTTCATCGATTCCCCTTCTCCAATGGTGGCTGACAGTTCTTAATCGACAGTAATACGTTGCCTACATACTGATGTTTAATAATTTTCTCATGAAATATTCTCCTTTAGACTGCAACTTCCATTGTTCAGACTTCAGAGGGAAACGCGAAACAATTTCTGCACGAAAAAGCATATCTGATGTAACTATGTGACAGGAAAAATTGATGCATCTCTGCACTTTTTGCAAAAGTTGTATGTGCTAGCGAGAAAAGGCTTTTCATTTTATTGTATTTTAGCGGGTTCATAGTTGGTGATATTTTATAATGAATTGGGATTGGAAAGTTTTTTCATATGTCCTCTATTTCGGCTTTTAAAATTGAAATATGTATATAAAAGTCATTGGTAATTGGATTATTTTTTATAAAAGCTCTAGTCCACGTTGGTTAAAATACTCTTTGCGGTAATAGCACATATTCCATTTCCTACTCTGCGAATCAATTTTCGTCTCATATAAAATTTTAATTGATCAACGTGCGATAGGATTCAGTACCACTCTGCTTTTAATATGTACAGAGAGACATTTTGTATAGAATCTTGTTACATAATTTAAAGACCCATTGTACAGGAGAAATTAGGCTTTCAATCTTGCTTCAGCTGATTTTTCCATAAATTAATTTTGAACTTCAACTAGTATCGCTGTCATGATCACTTTCAAAACTGAAAAATAATTGAATTATTTTGAATGTTCATATCGTTTGAAATAAACCAATTGTGTTTTAATTTTAATTAAGTATGTTTGTAACCGCTCTTCGGTTCAAAATGAAACTTTTTTCTTCCTGTGTGAAAGTCTCAATTGAATTATTAATCAGAATTTGTTGAACATTTTTCACTTCTAAGAGGATATTTAATCCCGAATAAAAGAATAATTGATAGTATCAGAAGAACATTATTTTTGTTTCTTTTTTCTACAATACAATCACGTTATATTGTACCGAATGAAATCTCCTTTACGGAAAAATATTTTTGATGCGAAGATTGCTATCGTTTTTTAGACTCACACTAAGATTAGTTTCGTGAGATAGTCAAACAATCATTTCATCATTATATCAACATCAATTATTTGTCGTGATTACACAAGTAACTGTCAGGGGTTGTATTCAGTAGGTACACGCCCCATGATAAATATCCGAGCTTAACTTTATCGAAATATTGCATCGGTATCAAGTAACTGAGTATAAAGGGACTCGGGGTTAGGAAATAGAATTGTCGGGGTGAGATTGCTTCCGCCTATTGCCCTCAACCAATTTTCTAAACTGCTGCTTTTGTTGATTGTGATTGTTAGACTCTTCTTTCCGTTCCTTCTTACTTCTTTTTTACGTTTCTTAGTTCGTTTACCCAAAATGGTAATTTCGTAATCATTATTCAATTCGTTAAAAAAGGATTGAAACTACCTAATATGATTTCAGTCGATTCAGCATTATCAAGGAGTCTTATCCAGCCTTTCATAAGATATTAATAAATCTCGAAATAATTATTTTTAATCTTCTGGGGCTCATTTTTTAAGACAATTTTTTATATAAGTCAAATACCGCTGCGAAGTACTATGGATGTATTCACTATGTATGTATTTAATTGTGCTTACTTTATGAACACTTTGCTTCCTCACAGGCGTCAAATAAATTTGATTTCTCATAGAGGGAATTTTTTTTTGCTAACAAGAAAAATTGACACTTGTTTCATGAAGTCAATGTTTCTATCTTATACCGAAATTCATATTTCCAGAAAATCAGAGAGACCATGAAAAGGTCAATCAATGCAACGAACAACTTTTTAGGTTACAGTACTATTATACTTCAAATAATAAAAAAGTTTTTCTCATATGATGAATTGGAAAATATATTTTGAAAAATTATAAATAGGTATTGCTAGATCATAAGAGGACACGGAAGGTTCTTCAGAAGATCATTGGACGCGTCTCGAAGACGCGAACAAGTATATCAAATATATTACTGTAGTATTCCTGACATCAAGAGAGATTTTCTCATATAAACAGAATAAACCATTTTTTTAAACGTTATAAATCCGCAGAAGTAGGTCATAAAAGGTTCCACAATAGGTCCTTTGATGCATTTCGAAGACGCGAACAAATACATCAGATATAGTATCGTTGTATTTCGAACATCAGAAAACTTTTTCTCATATAAACATGGTACATTTTTTTCAAATCTCTAAACGCAAAAAAACTACTTCTAATTGGCCGATCTAGCTCAGAATCCTATCAGACTTTGACATCAATTGGAGCTACAATTCTTCCAAATTTCATGATCGTAGCTCTTTTATATTTTGCGATACGGTGAACGGGAAAAATTTACACGCATACACACATGGACGTTTTTAAAAAATTACACATTTTCGAGCTCCTGGGTTCGAATTATATCGAAATATGTCAGAAAAGTAGGTTTCAAAATTTAGGTCATTACAAACCTCCCTTTACGAGGAAGCAATAATTTAATGTTTTGTTTAATTCAGCATATCATGAAAACCAATAAATAATCAATCGGTTTCTACAGTATTCTCTTAAAATAAGCTATCTATTGATATTTAATACCAGGAAAATGGAAAAGTCGTGGAAAAGTCAGGGAATTTTTCGCAAAGGCAGCCAGCAATGTCGAGAATTCGTTCTGAACTTTGAACTTTCGTTGACTTCTTAGATGTAAAAGTTTAAGATGCTGAAGATCATTTTAGTCCGAGAAAATCAGAGAGAGTTATGGAAAAATACCTTAAAAATTCAGTGGATTTCAAATCTTATTCTCACTGGAGTTTAAAAAGATCATATATTACGAGGTTTTCTATGTCTATTTAGAAAGTTAACAGTGCTTTTATTCTGGGCTAATAATCTCATAATTTTGTTATCATTTTATATTAGAGACAAAATTCTAGATTCCGTATTATTAAAATCAATAAAATTCAAGTGCTGAGATCTGTAGGAAAATAATTATCTTTTGACCTATGAAACTTATTTTTGCGAAAAATCTGTACTTTAAGAAAATGAATGTTGTTCCTCTTTAAGCATTGGAAAGCGTGTTTCCAAACAGGATATCGCTAATATCCATGATATGGAAAATTAATGTTTACGGAATAGTAATGTTACAGCATAATAAGCTTATATGGTCTATTACTACATATTAGTATCACTTCCCCTATTCTCTTGCATTTCT
Source organism: Melikaiella ostensackeni (assembly GCA_032362435.1). Taxonomy (NCBI): domain Eukaryota; kingdom Metazoa; phylum Arthropoda; class Insecta; order Hymenoptera; family Cynipidae; genus Melikaiella; species Melikaiella ostensackeni. Next base: position 6,524,388 of record JAUMHM010000050.1, on the reverse strand, counting down.
CCCAACTCGACCCTTTTCTGCACAAGCTTTGCACGTGCATTTGCATGTTTATACGCGCTTCAGCACACCCACTACGTGATTAAGCATACGCTTATGCCATTTAAGGTCTACTCACGTAATACTAAAATGATATCGAGGCGATCATCTAATGTAACTCGGGAAGAAATTAATCATCGGGCAGGTTAGATCAGTTGAAAGGTCAGCTTGAGTAATGTGCAAATTATCAGCTCCAATTAGTGCGAACAATCTGATCCAGTTGATATTAAATGAAAATTACTAATTAATCTTCTAAACAATATCTTCATACGAATTCCCGGCATTGAATGTTGTTGGAATAAAATTCAATCTTTGTTTTTACTCAGACTTGAGTTCTGGGCCTATAACTTGTTAGTATCACATGAATCTGTATAAACTCAGTACTTATCGGTAGAATCTGCATTTTTAAATGAATAGAGAAACTAGAGATAAAGATTTAGAGATTTCTTTTAAAGATTTCACAGATTTTTTTAATTTAAAAAAACCCTTAAGAAGAAGTAGTATCGACAGAACAACATTAAGCTTGTCTTTAAAGCTGAATTCAGCACCAATGCCACCCCTTCAGAGCTTTAAAATCCTCTCTCTCCACATACCTTTGCCCCCCGAGTGCACTCACAACTACTTAGAGGAACGAGGTTGCCTCCGCGGTAGATCCGAGGGCTACTTTTCGACGTGTCGCAAAGCCCAAGCTAGCTTGAACATGTCATCAGCTTCGAATATTTGTGTCGTTCACTTTAAGATTACCCACGAAGTTCTAAAAAAATAATTTTTTACAGTTTCCTATCATTCTTGTGTTTTATATATTATGTACATCCATCTTAAAAGAGCCCACTTTGTTGCTTGTTAATAAGGGTTAACTTCAAATTGAATTTTGTCTGAAATTGAACCTTATTGACAACCGACAAAGTGGACTGTTTTAATATGCTGGACTCTCGCAATCATTATCATCTACATCTACATCATCTGCATCCATGGCAATGGTAGGTTATTGTGTTGGCCCACCAAAGTTATTAATTTATATTTTTAAAAAACCACCTTGCCATGGGTGAAAATAGTAAATTAACTTAAATTAAACAGAAATACAACTTATATACATACAAGAGAGTAATACTAATTATGATCTTTCGGCAATTTTGACTCTAATGATTTTATGATTTGACAATGTTACTGTAACAACGAAACATTCATCTATGTTTTATGTATGACATGGACATTTCCTTTTCCCTGAAGGGGCCTTACGTTACATAGGCGAAACGTCGTATTTTGATCGGAAATAAATACATGACCAATAAACCGATAAAAATAACATCTATTTTATTACCACGATCTTGGTCGAAAACCATAACATCAATTTATATCTCGCAATCATTGTTGTTGAAAACCTGATTGGCTTTTCATTACACTGAAAGTCTCTGATAAGTCAGTCTGCAGTATGGCATTCCGAGAATTTCGTTCCAGGACCAGGGGGCGATGGTGTACAGAGAGCGCCGCACTCTTATACCAGCAAACTCGTCCAGCGCCGCACTACTAAAGCTGGCTGTATCACATGCGCATAATTTCGTCAGTTTTCACGGTCCGCACTTCGCTTCATTCGCTTTCAGTGTTTACATTATGTGTTACAAAAATATCTCAAAAAAACGAAAGGCAGCGTTTATCTTTCAAAACAAACAAACATTCAAGGAAATTCAATAAATATTTTTTACTGCGAACGAAAATCACACAGAATGGTTCATGCGGCCCTGATTGTTGACATTCGAGTCGGTCGGCTTCATGTCCAAGGCCATTCTAGACAAGAACCAAAGTCGGTCCTAAATTGGAATTTCAGTGTACTTGAAGTTGTTTTATACCTTGAATTTGAAAATTTAAAAATGAAATCTACAAATGATCCCTCATAAAAAGAAAAATCATAAAAAACGTTATGCGAATTGAGAAACATTTGTGCTTTTAAAATAATCTGGGATGGTTAAATTGAAACTTTCAAATTATCTAATAAATTATTGAAAATATTATACATGTTTCATGCTAGTGCTTTTTCTGGAGATTAGTATTTTTTAAACAGAATTTTAATATGACAAACATCATCAAGATTCCCAATTTTTGAACAATGTCAGGTGACGTTAGCCTTTTACACCAAATAGGAGTTTTAAAAGCAAAAAAATTATAATTTAAACAAGACTTAGAATCTTTCAACAATTTTGGATTATGTTAGTGTTTTTCGTCAGAAATTGGTATTTTTACTACAACAAAAATCAGATTTCAAAGAAGATCCACAACTTTCAATAATTTTAGGTTATGTTAGCGTTTTGCATCAAAAATTGGTATTTTAAAACCACAATCATTATAGTTCGAACAAGATTTGCAGTTGTTGAACAGTTATTTAGTTATTTAGTTAGTAAATTGTGTTTTCCGTCGGAAATTAGTATTTTTAATAAAAAAAATATATATTTCAAATAAAGTTCACAACTTTTCAAAGACGATTTACAATTTTGGAACATTTAAAGGTTATTATAATATTCTTCACCTATAATTGGTTATTTTACACAAAAATCATTAATTTTCAAAGAAGATTTACAATTTAGAACTATTTATTGTTATGGTTTGTTAGTGCTTTTCGTCGGAAATTTGTATTTTTAATTCAGAAAATTATAAGATTTGTCAGGTTATCACTATACTTCAGATTCTCATTCAGAGTAATTAAATTCACAATTTTTGTACAAATCTTGGTTTCGTTGGCGTTTTATACCAAAGATCAGTATTTTTAATAAAAACAGTCATTGGATTTCAAAGAAGATAAAACATGTTTTAATAACTTCAGGTTATGCTCACATTTTTTTACCAAAAATGGATATATTTTTCGAAGAAGATCCACACTTTCGGAGAAATTTTAGGTTATGTTAATATTTTTTCAATGAAAATCAGTTATTTTAAACAAAAAACTTTAGGTTTAAAAGAAGACTTACATTATTAAACCATTTTTTGAGAATATTTACAATATTTGAACAATAATGGATAATTTTAGTATTTTCCGTCAGAAATTGGTATTTTTTATCATGAATGCAACGGTTTAATTGTCTATATATTGTACAAAAATATTGTATATATTAATTAAAAGTTAAAATAAAATTTAACTATTAAAAGTTGAACAATAAAAAGTTATTTAGAGGGAAACCAGTACGAGGTGGATAGAAGGACTTAAGAGATCATATTGATGAATGATGAACCAGTGGGGAAATTATTACATACGTACCAAATTAAAGCTGGAACATTCATTTCAAAGACAGCAATCATTTGATATGAATTATTTTAGCCATTTATCCTATATTTCATACTTTTTGCTTCTTTATTGAGAAAGCATTGTAATGGTAACAATTTCGAAATTTTTTAAATTGGTTTAATTAAACGTTCCTCAATTGAAAAATGTCTAATACAGTGTTCTAAGTTAATGCAAGAATATACAAGATTCCTTGTGTTGAGACGAATCCGCTGACTTGTAATATTATCAAAATTTTATTGAAGAGTGAGGAGGCTATAGTCATTTATAATATTTAAAACATTTCGTTTACAGTAAAACTTTTTTTATTAATACAATTCAAAGTTGATGTAAGAATATAAAACGAATCCTTAATTATAGAAGAATTGATTGACCTATAATATTAATACACGTTATTGAAGAGTAAGGAAATTATGGTCATTCATTAAAGTTGAAAAATTTGTTTTTTACAGTGAAAATGTTTTCATCGACATAATTCTAAGTTGATGCAAGAATAAAAATACTTTTTGAATCGATACGAAGTGATTGACCTATATTTTCAAATAATTATATATATAATATCACAAAAAATATGTGATAATTTTAAAAAGATTTTTTTATGTCTGAAAATAATAGTCTGTTTAATACCTATTTCCTTATAAAACACGAACTGTCTACCGTTCCAGAATTTTCTGTACGACTAACCCATTTCCAACTCGACTTTACTTTTTCAGCTCGAATTTTTCGAGCTGAAAAGGGGAAAGTTCTGTCACATTCAACCCCTTTTTCCAGCTCGATAAATTATTAATAATTGCTATTTTTAGCAATTTCATAACTATTTTTTCGAATTGACTTTGGAAATCTCATTTGCGAATATCTTCGAAGTTATATCCGTAATCAGCACCTCAAAATATATTAATATACGTGGTTTTACAGAACGAGATAGAATTAGTTGAACCTGATTTTGATAAATTTTCAATTTATTTTTTATTTTTTGGGGGAAAATATTAAACTTTTTGGATCTCCCGAGGCTGATATTTTACTTTTGAACTAAAAAGAAGATTTTCTAAAAGGTTCCAAATCATTCACTCCAAAATTCAGAAAAGTCATCAAAGTAAAACATTACCCATACTCTCACAAATAAAAATTTGAATATTCATTTTGTAAAAGTATATAATTATATTTATATATTTATTTTTACAATAATATTACATTACCTGATTAGATTATTATATAACATTAATAACGTATTCAATGAGATCGGCTGAATACCAAGCATATATAAATATTTAAAAAGTTGAAAATCAAACTTTTTAATTAATATTTATTTTGATATCTATTTAGGGCTAATTTTTTTGTGAAAATGACAGCAAACATTCCTAAAAATGTCGAAGAAAGAATGGTATCGCCAATGATACCATTCCGTTATGAAGCGTTATCTACCTAACTGAAAGGATGTAAAAATTATGTCTAAAAAAAGCAAAAGAAAGATTTTAAAGATTTTTTGCTAATGAGTTTCATTGTATTCGGCATTTCAGTAGAACTATTTGTGAATTAGTGTATTTTTTGTAAGCTTGTATTCAAAAATGTTTAAAAATAATCTTTTAAATTTATGAAAATAAGTTTTTTAGTTGTTTTAGAATGGTAAAAAAGAACAACAATGATGATGAATATTTATTTCAAATTGTTTCTAGCTTAAGTAATGTATAGCAATATAATAATGCTTCCTCTACACAGTAAAAAAAAAGGATCATTTTTGTTGCAGAGCATTTTGCTCCAGCGATCATTTGACTATCAAGATAATAATGATCTGTTCATTCAGATCATTTTGATGTACTTTCAGGGTTATGAGTCGGGCTAAAAAAAAATGGCAGCCAGTTTTTGGCGCGGATATCGTAACTTAAATATTTTGTTTAACCGCGCGCAAGTAACAACTATACTTAGCAGAAGATATATTCTGTCATCGATTTTTGTTATTTCTTAACTTTTCACGTACACTGTACGATCAGAAATCATGAAAAGCTCGCATATGAGCTAAAGTACTCCAAAAACATCGCCATCTTGGCTTGACTTGATATATGACCCCGAACCAAATCATTATGAACCCAAAAATCGATCATTCATTCTGGCCGATCAAAATGCTCTTGATTTTGGTATCATTTTTGTTGCATATCAAAATGATGTTGATTTTCGTATTATTTTAAAGATTTTTTTACTGTGTATGAGGAAGCAAGTGCATTTGCTACCAAGAAGCAAATTGCCTATGAAATAAGCACCATACAATTATAAATATAAACGAAGTGAACACACTCGTGATCGAATTCACAGCTAGTTCAATATATTGCAATTTTATTCAAATGAAACTCTATTAATATATTATAAAAGTAGTACGAGCTTCAAACTGTGCCGCATTTAACATGCCACCATGACAGTCATTGCTAGTAACTATCAAAGACAAAAAAAACTACGAATAACTTTACATGGTTATGTTGGTAAAGGGCATGAACTTGCTTCTTGATTCAAAAGTTATTTGGTTTGCAGCACTTACATAATTGTGCTCGCAACCTGAAAGCAGAAAAATTACTTTAATATCCAATCCTAACCTGTCAACAATTTATTCACCTCGTACCGAATGACAGTTCTCATAAAAATACGAAAAATATATTTTTTCGATGAAAATTAAGAGAATCAATCACTGGACAGTTTTAAAGTCAAGAGTTTGACGAATCGAAGGAACCAGTGAAGAAGAGTGAAATCAATTTCATTCTTTAAAAAATGATAATCTGTTAGCGGATAAAATGTTCATCACCATGTCAAAAACACATTGTTCCATTTTTCAATTAAAAAATAGCAAGTAAGTGATAAAAAGGCTGATTATAAACCTGAGTTTTGATATTGCTACTCATCAAATTTACTGCAAGACTTTTGCTTTAAAACCCAGTCACTTTTTCCCATTATTCAGTTCAGCACCCACCTCGTACTGGCTTCCCTTATACTTTAATTCTAACAGGCCCGATATCAAAATTTATGGCATATCTTTTTAAATTTCCAATTTTTATAATTGGATTTTTGTATTACTAAATTATTTTTTCAAGGCGGATGTCCAATGTCTATACAGTCTACAATATTACACAATAAAAATAAAATTTACTTGAGGGGTATATCTTCATATCTCTCTGCGTAAAGCTTGCATCTTCCAAACATCCACCCTCACAAAACTCTAAATTCAGGGATCACCTCCCCCTCCAATAACTGAAATACTAGAGTACTAGAGAATCAATTTTCCTCCAAATATACCATGTTGTGTTCGCTCTAGACATTTTTATAGAATCTTGGATTGCCAGAGGGTTGCGGTCTCTGTCAATTTTCTTTTCCAACGAATATTGGTTGAATCAGTCTGTCTCTTTACTGAGTGCTTCGAAACCTTGGACGCAGTAGTTGGCTGTATAATGCAGGGTCCAGAGAATGCCATTTTCCCAGGAGACTCACCTCAAAGCAGGGTGGTGAAGTTACATAACCCCAGTCCTTACCCATACCCGCATAGCCCTATCGAGAAGAACCTCAAGAAATGGAAAAGCTTCGAAAGACTTCTTCTGCGATGGAAGGATAAGGAAGGTCTTGATGGAGCTAAAGTCACCTCTGGAAATCTTAAAAATGTAGGTTTTATGAACACCTATCTCTTCGATTGAATCTTCGGTATACTGAATTTGGTCTTCGATTGAATTTAAACCTTCACGATGAATTCCCGCAGATAAATTCAGAGCCTTTTATTTATTTTTCTTATACCATGTCCGACACAATACTTTCTCGCACTGTAAAAATTGGATATCTTTTTTTTATGGTATCATTTTTTGCGTGTCCTGTTTTTGAATAGGATAGCTTCATTCTGCTGTTTTCAATGTAAAACAAACGACGCTGAAATCACACTAGTAACACTGTTGGGAAAAATGTTTCTGGAACCTATCATTAGATCATAACAATTTGATTACTATCGATAAAATTGCTTTCCATACTTCTAGATGAAAACTAAATTATTTTTTCAGTTGGAAATGTATATGGAATTTTCACTTTTATTGCTCAGTTACTGATGCAATTGAAAACTCAATGATTTTTATTCAAATGCAGTCCTTTTTTGTGAAAATCTCATCATTTGTATTCAGAATTGCATAATTTTCACTGCAAATTCAAATAATTATATGTAATTGAATAAAATTCTACTTGAGTGATTTAAGTTTTGAGATTTGTGTTTCGAATATATTTTATCACTGAAGCATTCATAACTGATCAATTGCAAATTGTAAACCAGTGCTTATTCTAAGGGGTATGGGGTACTGTTATACGAAATGTTAATCAAAATAAGTAGTGTTGAATTGAAATTTTTGGCAGCATTAAAATTCAAATAAATGTAAGTATGGTCCCCAATTGAAAGAGGGGGTGGATTTGGCGAGTTAGCGCCACCCCTCAACGATTTTAGGCATCGCGTGATCAGTGTCTTAAGTACCTCTTCTCGAAAGTGCGCATGCGCAGCTTTTTTGGCCGTGCCTAAATTAGGTCATCTTCCGACTGCACATACGCAAAAATTATTCACATACAGTTGCTGAAATAAGGTCCTTTAGGTACAATTTAGAAGCATCAAAAGTGCAAATTTAGTGGTGGGTGCTGCAAAAAAAATAATAATAGTTCCTATGTTTGAAGATTGATGAGCATATAAAAAATGTATCAATTTGAAATAAAAGCTTTAAAAATTGAACAATTTCTAATTAGAAACTTAAAAACTTGAAGAAAAAAAATGATTTTCAAGCCTAAACTAGTATACTATCATAAATTAAAAAATTTTTATGTTCCTAAATTTTGTACAACTTCAAATTGAAATGCTTAAAATGTATGTACGGCCCAATATGTCTTTGGAATTTCTTATCTTGAATTGGATTTGTCTAGGTAATCAAGTAATCTGATGAGAGTAGTATGCCTTACATGACATACTGGGCAGTCTGGTTTCTTTTTTATCCCACCATCTACGGCCTGGGTTACAGTCAAGTGTATGATGAGGGGACGTACAGTTTAAGGTGGCATCCAAGCCACCAGAACCTCAGTAAAAGTACATAGAAAAATTTTCCAGCGGTGCCAGCTCAGGGATCGAACCTCGACCTCTAACGTGAAGTCCGAGCGCCTAACCACCTGAGCCACCATTAAGGCAATCGTAAATTTCGAACTTATTTGAGACCGTTTAACGTGTGAGTCTACTCTCTAAACACAATTTTTTATTTCATTAAAGTTAAAATTAAAGGAGGTGGGCATATACATTTTTTCTGGCCTAAATGGATTTCGTAGGACTTTCGTATGTGCACAGTATTTTGGTCAACTTAAACGAAAAAAATGAAAGGCGGCACTGCATTAGGGTGTTAGTACAAAAATCTGAATTTTACAGGAGGAATAAAAAAATGTATAACTTTTGCGTTTTTAATTCTTAATAAAAACTAGAAAATCATCTCAAGGTATTATCAGGCAAGCTCTATTGAATCGTGAAAAGAATGCCTAAAAAAAAAAGCAGCCACCTTTGAGAAAATTTTTGTCAAAAGAACGACGTGTCTCAAAAAAACGCCGGGCCTGACACAGAAAAAGCTGCATTTTTTTGCGTATTTCAATTAAAAAAATAATAATAAAAAACCATTTCGGGCTATTTTTTGGCTCTATCTGAAGTCGTGAAAAGAGCATCCGGAAAAAAGAAACCGCCTTTGAAAAATCTCATGTGAAAGAGACAAGGTGCCTCTCCGAAAAAATGTGAAAGCATCCTGAAAGAAGCAGTCACTTGCGAGAAAAACCTTATGAAAGGCCCCCAAAAAGGAAAAAAATTGTTTAAAATTCTCTTTCCGATATTACTATTTTCAATGTAAAAATTAAGTGGACAAACAATTTGATAGAATTTTAGATCCAATTGATAAAAATTTCATTTTCAGGGCAGACTGCCCCATGTAAATATGGTATTCACAGATGAATGAACCATCAGTGTGTCTACTTGACCGGGAAATCGCGAAAACTGGAAAATGACCGGGAATTTGATTCAGTGACCGGGATTTTGCTCTAGAATGTATTAATATGCAAATTAAAAGTGGTTTCATATATTTTATTTCTCTAATTGTGAGCTGAAACAGTGAATTTTCTAAAAGAATTATAATTCTTAGTTGGGACAGGGGATTTCAGTAAAGAATTATAATTTCGACTCTGAAACAGGGAATTTTCTAAAAGATTTATGATTTTTGGGTTGGGACAGGAAATTAAGTAAAATAAATATTTGAAAAATCACGTAAATAATTACAATTATCCTGACTTGGAACAAGGAATTTTCGAAATTAATTACAATTCTATGTTGCAACATGGAATTTCAGTAAAGAAGTATAATTTTCAGTTTAGATCAGGGAATTTCAATGAAGAATTGTAATTTTGACTTTGGAACAGGGAATTTTACAAAGAATTATAATTTTTACTTTGGGCAGGCAATTTCCATAGAGAATTAGAATATTGACTTTGGGATAGGAAATTTTCTAGAAGAATTATAATTCTGAGATAGAATTTGCAATTTCTGTAAGGAATTATAATTTTCATTCTTTGTTCACTTTAGAAGATGAAATTTCTATAAGAATTATAGGTTTTACTTCAGGACAGGGAGTTTCCCTAAAGAAATATAATCTGAATTGGGGCAGGGAATTTTTGCAAAGAATTTTGATTCTGATTTAGAAGAAGAGAATTTAACAAAAATCCCTGTACCAAGTCAGAATTTGTCACAATCTGACATTTCCCTCTTCCAAATTTTGGAAAAAGGGAATTACTATATTTCTGAATTATAATAGAAAATTTTGTAAATAAATTTGATTCTGACTTGGAACAGGGTATTTTGGAAATGAATATAATTGTGGCTTGGTATAGAGAATTTTCTAGAAGAATTATAATTCTGAATTTAGACGAGGAATTAATAAATGAAGTATAAAAAAAAATCCCGTAAAGAATTATAATTATTACTTTGAAACAGGAAATTTCGGAAAGAATTATAATTTTGTCTTGGAACAGGTAATTTTTAACATGGAACGAAAAATTTTGGAAAATAATTTCATTTCTTATTTATAAAAAGGGAATTTACTATATAAAAATAATCCCTGTTCCAGGACTGAATTTGTCAGATTTTGAAAACTCCTTGCTCCAAATCAAAATTTGTTTGATTTTTAAAATTCTTTTTTTTCTGCAAATATATTTTGCTAGAATTCGCAACTTCCCGTTTTCAAATTTTAGAAAAAGAGAGTTGCCATATTTCTGAATTATAATAGGAAATATTGGGAATAAATATTATTCTGACTTGGAACAGGAAATTTCCGTGAAGAATTATAATTTGCACTTTGGAACAGGGGATTTCCTTAAAGAATTATAATTCAGACTTCAAGAAAGGAAATTTTCGTAAAGAATTATTACTTGACCTGGAACAGAGAATTTTTGACATAAGACGGAAATTTTGGTGAATAATTTTAATGTTAATTCAGAAGAAGAGAATTTAAAATAAAATCCCTGTTCAACTTCAGAATTATAATTCTTCTACAAAATTCTCTGTTCCAAATTAGAATTGTAATTCTTATGACCAAGAATTATCTGATGTTCCAACTCAGAATTATAATTCTTTTCCAGAATTCCCTGTTCCAAATCAGGAATCTTTGATAGACACCCTGACTATAGAATCTTTGGATAATTTAATTTAATTCCAAGAGGCACTCTACATACAATGATGTAATTTTCTATTGACATCGCTTCTAATTAGAGGGAAATTTCAAGGGGATTTCAATTTGTTTGGTTAAACTCATTGTAGACATGTTCTCCATGTACCACTATGTGCATACAAATTTGGCTCACGCAGAATGCGCATAGAGCGATTAGTGCATTTCAACCACTTTCGTGAAACAGTCGATTGCTTTGCACATCACAGTGCGTTTCAATACATACGGCTGCATCAAAGACTCTCGTCGATGAAATTTAATTACCGCAGTTCCGCAATAAATAGACAAATATGCTTCACATTCTTTCCAATATCTACGTGTGCCTCGACTTCCCAATTTCCACCTATGTTCAAGCTCAGTAACAATACTTTGGCAAAAATTGTATATAGAATTTTATAAAATGCGAATGTACCGTAAGGCTGGGCTAAGTGGGACATTTTTTTAGGTTTTTCTCAATTTATTATTGGAAGGAATAAAAATTAGATATTAATTCTTCAAATGCATAATGTCTAACTCTTCCTCTTCCGTATCCTGAAGTTAAAAGATTTACTAGTTATGCAAGTCAAAAGTGTGGCCGTCTTTATCCCTCAGTGTGGAGTTAAGTCATCCACTTTCAATAAAAAGGCATAAATATCCATTCTGTAATACCAGGTGACTAAATATCATAAATTTAAACCCTCTATCGCTATTTGAGAGTAAATTAAACAAATATGATGAGCAACAACATAAAACCTACTAACCTTATGTGTTGCTTCACGTATAAGCTTACGAGTATAACAACACAAAATTAAAAAATAATCCTGGCGATATTAGGAAACATTTTCGTGAATAGCATTTTGCAACTGCTTATAGAAGTATTTAATCAAACGGGATGTTCCCAATATGGGTATTATCATTTCTGACCATGTCCCGCTTTCCCCTACAAATTCAACACTGTTTATAAAAATCATTCTACAGCTAAAACAAAGTATCTTCTCTTTATATAATTTTAGATAATCTTATTAAGACGATTTATAATACGATAGGTGACATAAATATCCAAAAAAATTTTGCAAGGGAAGTTTAGCAAGTGGTTTTTATTTAACTTAACAAAAATACAGAAAATTGCAGCCTTATATAAATATTATTTTTATCAAAACTTACCCAGAAAACTGGAGCAAACAATCTCTAAAATGAAGTTTGACATTTATTTTACTAAAAACAATCGAAAATATTTTGGATTTTTACTGAGAAAAAAAGAAATTGCGTATAATAATCTACAAGTGTTTCCGTTCACATCTAATATAGTATAGTAAATCTGTCATTCTTGTGGGAAAAAAATGACCGAAGCTATTTTATTTCATAAATCTTTGTGGGGCATGTGAATAGCAAGAAACCAAATTTTCGGGAATTCCCCCCTTTGGGGGTTTTGAAAAAAGTCAAAAAGTTTTTGGATTCGATTTTCCGTGAGAACGGTAGGTCGTAGAGAAAAATTTTTCAACCAAACATTGTAGAGGACTCTATTATCTACAAATTATTTCATGCAGTGGCTGCGCTACAACCAAAAATGCAAAAAAAAGAGGGCGCCAAAGTTGCCAAAAATTAGTTTTTGCTATTTTTTAACCTGAAAAAGAATATTTTTACGGTCTGAAGGATTGAAAAATTGTAGAGCAGAAAAAAACCTTTAAAAAAATACGAAATTTTTTTTCTTGCGATGCACCGTTTTTGAGATACGGCGCTTTGAATTTCTAATATCAGGTTATATTCTTGAGAAGTAC
>JAUMHM010000050.1:6487247-6511488 GCA_032362435.1 Melikaiella ostensackeni | reverse complement strand
CTAATACATTCGCAACTAATATGGTACATTCCGTTCGCAGCATGAAGTTGGTTCGCTGAAATGCTTTTGTTTTATATTCCTGCTTCTTTAAATCGGTTTATTTTATTATTTGAAGTTTAAAAATACATAAGTAAGTGTAAAATGAAATAATAATCAATTGATAATATATGAAATTCTTCGGGATCAATTTCAAATCTTCGAAATTGTACGACAAAATGAAATTAATAATTGGAAACTAATATTTTTGAAATAAATATATTTTGTGTTTTACTTATTACGTTTCTTTAATTTTCCTTTTCAGCTAATAAGTGTCTCATTTTTTTATACTTAAATACTTGGAATAAAGAAAAAGCCTAACCTTCTTGACTTTTAATTTTAGTTTTAGTCAAAATAATTAAATTGCTAAAATCTATTACAATTACAATTTTTTAATTTCAAGCATGAGTGGAGCCTGTAACCTTTTTAGTTTAGTGTATAAAAAAGTCAGAATGATTTCAAATATTACTAAAGTTGTATGACTTTCCCCTTTTTAAATCTTTCAAAATTGTCAATTTAACAATTTTATACCTTATTTCTTGATCAGATTTCAACTTGAAACTTCCGACATTAAATTATTTCAAACTGGAATCGTTTAATATTGAATAACTGTAAATTGAAAGCATGTATCGAAACATTGAAAATGGTTTGGTTTCATTAAAAATTTTATTAAATTTTATCGTTTGAATATAATTATACTTTATAGTTAAACAAATAATTAAAACCAAGGCTTAGTTAAATAATTAATTTTAAAATTAAATGTCTAAAAATTCATAGTTTTAATTTTACATATTGTAGGCTTTCAATATTTCAGAGTAAAAGCCTGAATAAATAAATTTGCTGATGTTAATTCTTGTCAGAAGCCAAATAGTTGTATTTAAACGTCCAATATTGTAGAGTTTCAAATTTAAAATTATGAATTTTATTATTTTTAGCCTCATAAAACTATTAGTCATTCACCCTCCAGAACCATCCTCTAAGTAGTGAAATTATATTTTTGCAATAGACTGAAGTTTATTAACTTTATTTAACCATTTTTTTCCTAGATCATCACTAGTAAATATAAATTAGTGATGATCTAGGAAAGACATGGTCAAAAAAAGTTTATGAAAATATATGATATATGTGTGTCATATATATTTACTATCTATGTTATCTATTATTATATATATATATATATATATATATATATATATATTATATTATCTATATATATGTTGTATAACAAAATATACTGATAGTATTTAAGTTTCATTATAGCTTTGTTAAAGAGAGCTCTTTAAAATGTGATTAATTCTCATAAATAGTTACGAATTAAAACCTTTGAAATTAAACAACTTTAAATTTGAAGCTTTAAATAATTGAATGAATTCCGATTCAAAGCCTTCGATAATAAACTACCTGTAAATGAGTAATACTTAAAATTGTATGATTTCGAAGACTTGGCAGCTATGAAAATGGAGAAATTTGTATTCCTAGGCATACCAATTTAAATAATTTCATTACTGAGCATTTCGAATTGAAACTTAATCAGTTTCACAAATTAAAGGTAAAATATCAATTTTATAGCCTTAATTTGAAATTCGTAGCTTTCGAAATGTAAAAATTTCAATTTTTTCACAATTAAGAGTTTTATATTTAGAGTAATGAAAATTCGTTCGATTCAAAATGAAACTTTAAAAATTGTACACACAAAATGGGAACGTTTAAGGGTGAATATTATCCAATAAGATATCTTCGAGATTAAAAATTTCAATTGCAAACCTACAAAACTGAAATAACGTTTTAAATTTGCAACACAATGTCAAAGTTAATAATCTCGCAATTTTTTATTCAACACTACTAATGTAATACTGATTCATATTTAAAATTTAATTATTTCACTATAAACAACTTTGAATTAAAATTCTGCACACTTGAAAAATTCCTAAAAAACATTAAAAACTTAATGTTTTTAAAGTAGCTTTCTAATTTTACAAGACCTTTCTAAATTACTTTGTGAAAAAACGAAAAATAAATTTGCCTTTAAAATAAAACTATGCAAGAACTAGGCATTCAGAATTGATTTATTTTAAATTTGTAAATGTTCTAAATTGAACATTTCAAACTTAGTGCCTCTCAATTTATTATTTTTTTCAAGTGATTAAATTGTACAATTTAAACTTGGAATTATAGTAATCTTGTTTTATATTTGTATATTATTAATCGGAAATGCAATGTTTCCCGCGCGCTGTAGCGTGTGTATAATATTGCCAGTCGAATTATAAAATATAAAATTATGAGTGGCCCAGTTTCCCCAACGTGTCCCGGTTGGCCCCATTTTACGTTTACCCCATTTTCTAGAGTAAGATTGTTTTATTTACCGAGAAAGGTACATAATAATATTTTTGAAATCGTTTCATTCTCTGACGATGATACAATAATATTTCAAAGAAAAGATTGACTTTTCGTGTAATGCAATAAATCTAAGAAATCTCAATAGAAATTTATGTCAAAATATCATCAAGTTTTAAGGAATAACAAAATTTTTCTTTTATTTTATTAACCTTTTTTCCTGGAGGTAACCTCAAAAAAGAACAAAATTTTTAAAAATTAAGAATCAAGTTCCTTCTTGTATTTTTGTATTATTTTGTCATTAAACTAAATAATGATATAAAGTAATCCAAACAAGAATTTATTTATTCAATTTTTAAAGAACAGAGCCTCCTCTTTAAAGAAATATTTTTTATCATGAACGTGATTCAGAAAAGCTGGAATTTTGTAGCTGAAAATGTAATTTTTCGAGAGAAAAATCATTTTCTTCGTAGCTCAGTTTGCTGGATGTTTTTCCTTTTTATTTTTCTTGGAACAAGCTCAGGATGCTGTCCCTACGATCCACCCCTAATCGATGAATCCAGAGCACCGATCATCCCTCAGTCACCCTCTGGGTTGTATAAACGTGCGATTATAACGAAGGTTGCCAGAGATCCTGACGCGAAGGGCGAAAAGAGAGGCGTTACCCCGGGCACCCCTCGTAGGGAATATTCACCCCTCGGGGTTAGAGGGCGGCAACCCGAGTCTCTTGAGGGTTGGTACGAAAGGCTCCATACCGTTGTTGAAACAGAGAATTTCTCCATTTCAACCAGACTTTTTCTGACTTTTACAAGAAAATGGACCAGGTGTGCTGAGTCTAAATTGAATGGCGTGGAGCTTGACATTTCTGCTGATGCTTGCTACTGATTACGTAGATTTTTATCATTGTCCGAGGCGCTTTTTCATGTGAACAATCATCCTGTTTGGAACTTCAACTTTTATAATTCAATAAAAACAAACAGTTTCATGTACATAATCAATAATTCGAAGGTAATTAAATTGTGTGAAAAATCATGCCGTAGAGATTTATTTGAAATCAGCCGATAAGGTTTCGCGACCGAATATACTCTATATTGCTCGATTTAATTCCGCTAATAAATGCATCCATACTAAAGTGTGAAAAAATTGTTGATTGCAATTCTAGACGGCAATTTATAGAATAAATAAAATTATGGAAGTATGTATCTCTCAAGAGCTCTACACTAAAGATGTAAAAAGATTAATAAACATTTTTTCTGTGTGGAAGGAGGAAGAAGCGAAATGGTCTTGATTCAGTTTTCCATTAAATTAAATTTAAAATTATGTATTTCCTGAGAAAAAACGAAAAATGTTGTAATATTTATCGATAAGTAGTGTTTTTGCGAAGTATGAACAGAGAAAAAGGACTCAACCGAACCGAGATCCTCATACGCGGAATCAAATCGAAAGGTAGCTGTACTTCAAAACATTTATTTATTTACTCTATGCTGTATATAAGTGATATAAATTTTTATAAAACTTGAAATAATAAATTAATTCACCTCGAGGAATGATTAATTCAACTGGAAATATCAAAGAAGTTGCTGAGAATGTCAAAAGGTTTTGAATGATACGATGCTCAGTAATGTTTTTGACGGCTGCTTGATCATTAATTCATTTTCTAAAGGTTTTATGTACATTGATTGTACGATTGATTAAATGTTTCTGACAGTTACTTGGTCTTCTCATCACAAACGTCTTATGCACCCTATATTATTGTGAACATTAAATTATCTTTAAATGAATGCAACAATATAAATTGTTTCTTTGACTACTAAATTAGTAATTATTTACTAATTCAGCAGTAAAACCTATTCTTAATGAATTGGTAACCGATTTGAAATTATTTGGATTAGTAGTTTTTTTACTAATTCAAATTCAAAAAGCAGATACAAACCATAATTTTTTAAAATTAATTCACATACGAGGCGTGGGAAATTTTATTTGAAGATACGATTTTGATGGTCATCCTGTGGATAAGTAATTTCTTACATTTCCACAACACCCGCATTTTTAGATTCGTTTTCAACGGGATCGGTCCAGCAAGCAATGAAGTAAGCATTTCCAATTTCTATTTCAGAGTTGAATTTATGATATTTACTGAGTGGTGGCGTATTTGGAGATTTTATCTCTTTTATAACCCAGATGAATTTTTAATACTTCCGATACATTTCTTATTTCTGCGGGTTCTTGATGATAAGCTCGTTTGAATGTATATTTTTCCAAAATTCAATAAATAAAGTGTTAATTAATTTGATAAATGTAACGTTTAACTTTTATAGAATGGGTTACCTTATGAGGAACCAAGACGATTTCATTGTCAATTAACTCTAATTGATACTTGATTAAATAATGTGAAGTAGAAATACTAACCATCTGATAAAAAATGAGAAATCATGATTGACTTCAATGAACCCTATCTTAAGAAATGAACAAGGAATGTATACAGCAGAAATATTATTACTTATTACAGAAATATGAATAGGACATGCAGAAAAATATCCTTTTGCGTCAAAAGGATTTTTTTTTGACACACAATTTCCTCTTAGAAAGGTTGAGAGGATTTTCATTTTCCTCAAAAGAAATCTTTTCGCAGCAAGCATTATCCACTTGCGACATACTTCACCTTATCCTGCAGCTAAATAATTCTGTCTGTGTAAAGACGATATTCACGTGGTTGAAAACAAAACAAGCAAGAGAACGATGCTTTTGTTTCAATACAATTTTTTCCCAGAGTGATTTATGTATACAATTTTTCTTCGAATTGCTAGACAAATTTATAGATTTTCCGATAGCAGACACAAATCTTTTAAAAGCAGATAGTTTGAAAAATATATTCTGTTTTTGTATAATTAATTTTGTAATATATTTGAGCTATAATATTTGACGAAATTAGAAACATTTAAAAATAATTGAATATTTCGTTCCTTTATTGTAAGATAATTTCAAGCATAACATATAAAACGTTCTTTTTGCTTTCAGCGGTTTCATTATAGAATGTAGGAACTAGAATTCAAGCTTTTGGAGCAGATACTCGAAAGTATAGACCAGGGAGTGAGTTTAAAGTTCGAACTTCGGTTGAATACTTTTCCGAGTTCTACTACACCAGCATGATAGCATTAATTGAAAATTAATTTTCTGCTGTATGCATCCCTTGTTTATTCCCTAACATCGGGCTCCTTAAATTCAATCAAAATTTATCATTTTTACATGGATAAATGTAGAATTATAGACTTTCAATGAATTTTAGCTATGTAGATTTGTTGACATGTCTTGTACATATTTGTATTATATGAATATTACTCATATATACGAGCCATGTGCAGGAATTTGCATGGAACCTGCATCTGTTTGTAAACTATATTTCGTGTTTCCCTACAGACAGGGGGGCGATTACGTTACTTTTTCTCTTTCACTTTTCTGAAATTCATGTTGGTTTTTTTTTAAATTGTTGTGAAAATTAAAGTTTCTAAAAAAAAGACAACCGACATGAATTTTGAAAAAGTGGAAGTGAAAGTGAAAGTAAAGAAGTTACACAATCGCCCCCCAGGTTTTTATTATAAAAATGGTATACACTACCGTCGAAAATTATCTACACGGCTAGCGCGAGCGGCACTAAAAATCACTGATGACTTTGAAACATGATAACTCGGTCGGAAATAAAGGTAGACATTTTTATTTTATGAACGGTTAGGAAGCGTATGAAATTTCTCATCAAATAAATCCTAGTTGTGATATTTCTGTCTCTTTGAAGAGGATATATCACTTAAGAATTTTTTTTAGTTCAAAAATTTCTCGAATTTTGTACCTCGATTTCAACTCTTGTCATTGCGTAGGAAAATTCTGGAAAAAATCTGAAATTCACAAAATCTAATCTTCGAAATTTTACCTTTAATTTAAGCAAACGAAACTTGAGAAATCTTCACGGGCTCCCGATATTTGACTAAAAATGTCCAAGCGTATCTGCGTCGAGTTTCAGTCGGTTTAAGCCTCGCAACAGGTCGAAAAAAGTAAACTTCAGACTTTTTTCTAGAACTTTCCTAGGTCATGCCACAAGTTGAAATCAAGGTACAAAATTCGAGAAATTCTAAAATTAAAAAAAAAAGAAATTCTCAAATGAAATATCCTCTTCAAAAGCCAGAAATATCTCTACTAGAGTTTATTCGACTAGGAATTTCATAAGCTTTCTAAACCTTTTCAAAAAAATGTCCAGTCTTATTTCCGATCGACTTATCATGTTTCAAAGTCATCAGTGATTTTTAGTGCTGCTCGCGCTAGCCATGTAGATAATTTCCGACGATAGTGTAAATGATATTTCAAAAAAAGAAGAAATATCTACTTAATATTGGTATCTTATATTGCTGAAATGTTGGTGTTATTAATGTGAATGAAGATAAATTCGAGATTATATCTTTTAATGAGTTCAGTAGTATGCATCTATGAAATACAGTTTTTAATTATAAAAAAATGGATCAGATAATATTTCATCATGGCTTCGCTCATGCTCATAAAACTTTTATGAAAGCATAATACTTTCAGTGGATACTTCGACTTTACCGCAAGTTTACTTTTTCGTCAAAAAATGCCGCATGACAAGGATATAAACTTCTCGGTTGCCCCCAAAGTGTATAGCTAAGTCAATAATGTAATAGAATAATCTCGAAGCCATTGAAGACCTCTTCCGGTATTGAACTCAGTACCTATGCCTCTGCGGGTTTTCCCCTTTCTCGACGAACACTCGAACAGCAAAATTTGACGCCAGCCTCTATTGTACAAATTCACACATTCTCTTTAGGATGTTTTTCTACGACAACTTTTCACCGCACTGAAGAAAGAAACGTTTTGCAGCTAAACTTTCTCTTCCGGTTACCACCTGCCGGATTCACAATAGATTCGCTTAGCCCCCGTCGCGCCAGGCTGTCAGAGACACAAAATTGAATACCTCTACTTTATCCGAACGTCTTATTCTTCGATTGGATAGAATAAGATTATTTACAAAGAGTCGAGTTTCTCAAAAAATATAAGAAACGTCAAGTTAACGTTTTACATAGTTTTGATCGAAGATCATGGTTTATAAAAACATATTGTAAATTGGGAAAACAACCTATAGTAGATAATATTTTACAGTCAATGATAATTTGTATTTAATACAAAATCGGCAGCACTGCAATGCGTGCCGATATCTACCAAATGAAGCCGAAAGGTTCTGAAGTGAAGACTTGGATGTTTTGCCGAATGTCTGTAATTTTTTAGGCAATAAATAAAGTTAATAAAGTACATGAATTTTAATTAATAATAATTAGATATAATTAAATTTTATAACTTTCAAAAGAGCATTTTAAACTTCTGCATTTTCATATAAATAATTCTTAACTCATTGCAATTTTCAATTTTCTGTTTTCTTATTTGTTTCAGGTGAGTTAATTGAAGATGATACTTACTAGCATTTGCATATTGTGGTAAGAAGAAAATAATTACTTGACTTAGATATAAAATTTGATCATTTTAGTAATATTTATAATTAGAAAAAATATCATTTTTGAGGAATATAACTAGTTTATAATGTTTTCTTTAACCATATGCACAACATTTAGGACGTACGCTTGACCTATTTTTGAAAAAAGTTTTTTGAATGTAGGATCCCTTACGAAATCTTGCTATCAATTTTTTAAAATTATAAAAACTGTAAAGGATGATAAATTTCTAATATTTTTAAATATTTTGATAATCGATTCAGAACTTATAATACCTAAAAGTCTCTTTATCAGTATTACCAAACCGTAGCTTACCTTGCATGATGTCATGAGGACGTTTAGTGCCTCAAACCTCAACATCCAGAGAGGAGCTGATTGCTGCGTTGGAAATCCGGGTTCAATTTTCGGCAACTACGTTTTTTCATCTAACCTGACTTTTTCTGTATCAACAAATAAATGTTCATAATTTAATGTTCAATTTCTATGTAACGTAAATTTCAGTTTAGAATATGAAAAGTGACTATATCGACCCGTCAACACCCGCCGCTCTGTGTCCTTTTAAATTTTTTTTGACTGATTAATCTTTACTGTTGTGAGTATAGAACTGATTCCTGTTCTGGATTTGACTCTGTACAATGAGCTAGAGGAGTCAAGGCGTCGATGAAATTTGATGTCTTTAGTTGCCAAAAGAAGTTAATACCGCGATTATACTTGGGTCAGTAAGGTAATTTTAATCTCGAATTTTCTTGACAACGCTAGTTTAGTAATGAATACCTCGACTATGAGCAGTAAAGACCCAATTTTTTATACTTCCACTTTTCTCCGTGTGTCACAAAACTCTCGCTTGAATTCTTTGGAATTCCAAAGAATTTATGATGAATTCCAAAGAATTCATGGGTTATTCCAACAAGTTTAAAAATTCGTCTCCGGCGGAATATGCTGGAATAGAAAATTAAAGGACGCGCTTATTGAGTTATACCTGACCTCATTTCGTCAACGAGATCAGTATGTTTTTTCGGTGCTTCGGTACTCTTCCTCCTGGAAAAGGGTTTGGGATTCGACCCGGGGAGGAACATGACAATCCATTTTTGCCCTCCTACATATAATCCTGCGATTTCGGTTGACAAAATGAGGTTATGTACTTCTCTTTCCGGAAGAAAAAAATATGCCGGAAGAGAAGACTAAAATACGGCAAGATATCTTAGAAGAGAATACAGAACGAATAGTAAATTAGGAAGTTCACAATCAAGAAATATTTTTATAGCAATGTTCAGAGTTTCAATTAAAATATATAATATAATAAAAAAAATTATAAATAATGTAAAATATAAGTCTTGGAAAAAGTGTAAGGAGATTGGAAACATACAAATTCTGTTTACTTCATACCTTTTTCTGCCGAACTTTTTTTCATATCGCTTCTTGAAAATTTTTTAAAAATTAAATTTTCTAAGACTTCATCATATCAAATTGAAAAATAAATAAATTAGTTGAAAACTATAGTTATTTTTTTATAAAGCACTATCGGCGATAAATTATTTCGAATGATCTCAACCTTTGAAAAAATTATTCTTCAGAATTGGATATATAATAATGCCATAGGAAATCTTCTTGTCGACAAAATGAGCTATCATTCATCAAAATTGCATTAAAAAATTCAATAAGAAACGATAGCAGAAAAAGTTTGGCTATACAAGTGAAATTTATGTAATACCTAAATAACGAATAAATATTTTTACCAAGACCTGTCCTTTCGTTCTTATAATTCAATCATAATTCTTTCTTTACAAATCAAAGCCCTATACATCTATTTGCTCAAAATACGATTTAGAACGAATGTATAAAAAAAATAGTTAACCAATTTAAATAATTTTGGTAAAAGTTATTATTATATTTTCGATTTTTCAACGAGTTTTTGAATCGGAATATTTTACTGGCTTTGACAGCGAACTTCACTTCATCGAACAATGCTGCCGTCCGAAATTATTGAAAAGTCGTATTTGCATTGTGGATCAGTCACCTGTCACTTTGACAAACTTTGAAAGAAAATCATAAACGCCTTCCTTGTCGTTTGTCTTTATGAATGTGCATTTTATACATGTGAATTTTATACATGATACTGCAAAATGTTTGTTCATAAATCTAAACGGCAAGGAAAGCGTTTATTATTTTTTTTCTAAAGTTTCGTAAAGTGACAGGAGGCTCATCCAAAATGTAGATACAACTGTTGAATTCGAGACGGCAGAATGGGGATCTAGCTTTTATTTTCTATATATTGAACAAAGAAATCTTACTTTCAGCAGTGAAGAACAATTTTCCCAAACAGCGTATTACTGAAAATATGTTTTGTTATACAAAATGATTTCAACTGAATAATAATATTGACAAATACTGAAAAATTTCGTATCCATTTGGACATTATTTAAAATTAATTTTTCGTTCGAGAAGCTTAATCTGATTTAAATTGATTACGAGGACAGAAGGCGGATGTTAAAGTTTCCTGAAAATCAGGACTTGACAATAGAATATAAATAGCCTAGACTCTATATTGTAATTTTTGTCGTGTCTACAACAAAGGCATTGAAACTATTGAAAGGCTTCCCAGCTGATTCGAATTAGACTTTTGTTAGGGACTCGTTGATCCACTTTTACGACTTGTGCGCTCTCCAAACTTCAACAAAATAAACAATAAAAGTCAGAACAACAAAAATCGATTTCCAGCAGTTCCACCGCAGTTTTTCAAAGATATACAGGTAGAAGAATGATCGGAATGTCGTCGTATTTCTTCTTGCCAGGGAACTCCCAATGGAGGCATCACCGGAACCAATATAAAAAGAAGAAAAAAAAGTAAAACGCAAGTCGATCAATTATATCCTAGGTAGTTTTCCGGTCGTGGCTAACCACTCGTTGAGTGGATTAAGCTATCGCGCGCCAAGATCGCTGGGCTTATGAAGATCCTTTTTCACCCCCAGAACGTTATTCCCACCTTGAAAATCTCTTTCAACTTCGTCGCTTCACTTTTCCACCATCCGCCCAACGAAAGCTGAAGCGAGCACTGCTCGAGAACTTCGATTCGAGAGCGAGGACTTAATTGAGTGGAGTTAATTTTACGAAAGTTTTGCCGCGTTCTGCGAAGCTCGAGGCTTCCATCTGCAAAGGATAAGAGGCTGAGGGGGTGGTAGGATAAGACAGGGTTGGCGACGATAATTTTCAGGAGGCTTCGCGAGAAATCATTCGCGACATTAATGAAATTCAGTCACGGCTCGACTCCCTCGGAGAAATCGTACTCGCGCGATTAAATGCGATGAAATTTTAGAGACTCCGACATTCGAGTGGCTAACTCGGAGTCATGGGAAACACGAAGAAAGGGGGTGAAATGAAAAGCAATCTTCGTGAACGATTCGGATATGTAAGGTTAATTGAAAACTGGAAAGGGAGGACACTTTGCACGCAGTCAAATTTTGTTGAGTAATTTATTTACTCAAAACACTTTGTTAAATTAAGGTACACTAAGAAAAATTTTCAGGAAAATTGTCTTTCCTTTTTCTATCCAGGGAGGCAGCATTCAAATGTTGTCATATAACGTCATATATTGCAATAAAGAAATTACTAATAATAATCTACGAGATTACGCAGTTAATACATTCCGTTGGCAGCATTTTTTTCTGTTTCTTTGAAATTATTTAAAGTTTAAAGATACATGAGTAAGAAGTGTAAAATGAAATAATATTTAATTGATGATATATGAAATTCTTTGGAATCAATTGCAAATCTTCGAAATTGTGCAACAAAGTGAATTTGATAATATTAGAAATTAATATTTATTAAATACATAAATATATTTTGTGTTTTACTTATTAAGTTTCTTCAATTTTCCTTTTCAGTTAATGAGAGTTTCATTTTGCTATACTTTAAATTGCTAAAATCTATTACAATTACAATTTTTTAATTTCAAGCATGAGTGGAGCCTTTAACTTTCTTAGTTTATTATATAAAAAAGTCAGAATGATTACAAATATTGTAAAAGTTTTATGCCTTTCCCATTTTTAAATCTTTTAAAACTGTCAATTTAAAAATTTGAAATATCACTTCTTGATCAGCTTTCAGTTCGAAACTTTCAATATTAAATTATTTCAAACTGAAATCGTTCAATATTAAACAACTGAGAATTGAAAGCATGTATTGAAACATTGAAAATGGTTTGATTTCACTTCTAAAATTGAATTTTATCATTTGTCCAAAATGTTATAGTTTTTAATTTACATATATTAGGCCTTCAATATTTTGAACTAAAAGCCTGAATAAATAAATTTGCTGATCTCAATTTTTGTCGAAAACCAATTGTTGTATTTAAACGTTCAAATTGGTAGAGTTTCGACCCAAATTCCTGAACTTTATAATGTTTACCCTCCTAAACTTATTATTCATTCACCCTCAAAAACCATCCCCTAAGTAGTGAAATTCGATTTTTGCATTATATTGACGTGCATTAACTTTTTTTTTACTTTTTCCCTAGATAATCACTGATAAATATTGATAAGTGATGATCTAGGAAAAAATGATAAAAAAAAGTTGATAAAAATATATTACACATATGTGTCATATATATTTATTATCTTTCAAAGTAATATGTTGTATAAGAAAACATAATGATCATGTACATGATCAAATGAGTGGTCCAAAATAAATCATTGATTCAGTTTCTCTAATTTCTGCAATGACTCTATCAAAAGCTTAATATTATTTATTTCTATACTGATGTTTCTCTAATGATTTTCCTAGAATAATTACTGCAATATTTTCCTATAATCGCGAAGAAAGTATATGAAGTCCATTATAGCAAAATTATTATAGGCCCAATGTGAATTTCCGAAAATATTTTTTCATAAGAGCAAAACAAAATTATTCTAAAAATTAATTAAAATATATGGCACATTGATTAGGAGATGGTATTTAAAATTGAAGAAAAGGGTCTTAGGAGGATACGAATTAAAACGTTTGAAATTAAACAATTTTATATAAAAAACATTAAATAATTGAATAAATCCCAATTCAAAGCCTTCGACGATAAACAACCTATAAATGAGGAATACTCAAAATTGTACAATTTCAAAAACTTAGCAGCTATAAAAATGGAGAAATTTTTATTCTTAGGCATACCAATTTAAATAATTTCACTAAAAAGCATTTAAAATTGAAAATCAACCAAATTTTTCAATTTAAAAGTAGACCATTTTCAGATTTAGAGCGTTCAAAATTGAATTATTTTTTATTTCTAAAACTTATAGCCTTCAAAATTAAAAATTCAAAGCTTTCTAAACGTAAAAATTCGTAAAAATTTCCACTTCGTCTTTCATAATTAAAAGTTTTGTATTAATTTAGAGTAATGGAAATTTGGGAGATTTAAAATGAAACTTTACAAAATGAAAACATAAAATAGAAATAATTTTGTGGAAAAACAAAAAATAAATTTGCCTTCAAAATAATTTTGTTTTATATTTGTATATTATTAATTGCCAATGCAATGTTTACCGCACGCTGTAGTGTGCGTATAATATTGTTAGTACAATAATAAAATACTATAGAAATGTAAGCAAACTATAAACATTTTAAAAATTAAATATTTTGTTTTATTTCATAAATTTTTCAAAAAGATTTAAGAAATCTAAGGATGTATTTATAAAGTTAACTTCGCATATTTGTAGCCAGGTCTTAAACTGCGACACTCTTACTTTTTTCTACTCTTTTTGTGAATAGCCAGTTTTTTGCTACTTTTGTAGCCCAAGTCTACTTACAAGTAGATCTACTTTTTGTGCTCAAGGCAAGTTTTTCGATACTTTTCTCAGTATTTAGACAAAAAAGATGGGATGTATTAACCAATTTCAGTTTGACAATCTTTCCCCTATATTCCTATATTTTTCCCTTTACTGAAGAATTACCTCTTTTCGCCCTTCCTCTAAAGAAATATTCCTTGTTTCCCCATAAAAACTGAATTATTATAATCCAATAACCTACAGGCATTTACAAATTTTAAGTTGAGAAATTCAAGCTCGGAATATTAACAATTAAAGCATTCAAAATGCGCCAATTTGAATTTTTAAAAATCTGCAACAATGTTAAATAAGATATGTTCAAAAGTGAAATTTTTTCTACAAGAATGAAGACTTCCGAAACGAACATTAAAAAAATTCCCCCCAAAAAAAGGAAGTAGAAAGGAAAGAAGGCGACCTCCAAAGTCCAAATCCTATTCTTTTCTCTTTCTCCCGTCTTAAAATTTAAAACGACTATAATTTCCAATCACTATGGATGCATCTAAGTTGTTTAATTTAAAAGTGTAGTACCACTTGAACAATTTATTCTAGGCTGTCAAACAATTTTAAAATCCAATTGTTTAAAATTAAATATTTTTAAATTTTTAGTGCCTATAGAATTACACAATATGAAATTGTATATTGCTTAAATCTTAGATTCTTCTTTTCGGTATTATGATTGGCTTTAGGATCCAGAAATGAAAAATGCTTAGATTTTCTTACAAGTCAACAGACGTTTCGACCCAGGTGGGGGTCCTCATGTGTTGTACTCTTGTGTGAGATGGTAAATCACATTATGTATTACGTATGTCTCCATTTTTTCTCCTCACTATCATTCACTGAGATGTTCGTTGGTGGAAACTTTCTTCATAATGCCAAAAACAAGAATCTATTTAATCCAAAGGATCAATATAATCGCCCGCGAGGATAGTTTAAATTTTAGTTTTAAAATTGAAGTCGATAAAATTGAATTATTTTCCCTTTAATATGAACATTTAACATTTGAATAAATTGAAATGATGGATTAAAAAATTTGAATGTGAAAATTTTTAATTTAGATGCTTGGAAAATTGAAAACTTCAGCGACATTCTAGCAGTAAGTGGGGTTGGTCAATCCAACTCCCAGCAAGTGACATTGCGGCATCTCTTATTTGAAACAATTTGAAGTCCACAAAAAATTGAAAAAATTGCAGCAAGTCACATTTGTGGTGAGTCAAATTTTCGGCAAGTCACATTGTAGCATCTCTCATTCAGAAAAATTTGAAACAAAAAAATTGTTAATATATATATATATATATATATATATATTTAAATCTAAGTAATTGTCAAACTTTTAATGTTGTGAATTAAAAAATTTTTAATCTCAAACGCTTTATGATTTTATATATTATTCAATTTTTTAATACCAAACGATTACAATTTAAAATTATTTAATTGCGTAAAGTTTGAATTAAAAATTGTTCAATTTTCAAACCTTTAAATTTTAAATGGTCCTATTTTCAACTTTCAATAAAAAATTATTGAATTTTGAACATTTTTAATTTAAAATCGTTCAGAATTTCGTAATTTCAAAAGCTTTCAATTCGAAACTATTTATTTGTGTAAGATTTTAATTCAAACTTGTTCAATTTCAATCATCACTTTCAGTTTTCAGTTATTCAGTTTTGGGCGTTTAAATGAAAATTGATCAATAATTATGGCTCTAAATTTGAAATTGAAATATTTAAACAATTTAAATTTTTAATCGAACAAACTTTTAAGTGTCAATAATCAATATAAAATTGGAGCGAAGAATGCTAATCAACCTAATTTTATAGGAGAGGCAGAAAAAATATGAAATATGTACATATTTTTATTTACGTCATAAACAAAACAAATTAAATAACAGAAAAAGAACATTATTGTAAAACTGATATAAATTTTTTTTAGTTTTTAAAATAATATCTCCACGTCTTAAATACTTGTTAAAAACCTATAATAACTGCCGAATTGTTAAAAAAATTAACATTTAGTATATTTGATTCACTTAATTTGAATTCTTTGAAATTTAAAAATATTAGAGTACTTTTAAATTTTAAATACTGAATTTTGGGGTAAAAATTGTAAATCCCTAATTTTTTCACAAAAATATAGGTATAAAAAAAGCGAGAAAGTATGACTTTGGAAGAAATTTCAGTTTCGGTAAAAATTGGATTTACTAACCACTTAGCTTTCCCTGCTCCAATTATTCCATTTTAAACCTTTAAAGATTGAAACTCTTCAATTTTAAATGATTCAATCTGAAATATTGTCGAAGTGCTACTTTTCTGCCACTTTTTTTTCTGGAAGGCTAACTTTGTCTCTGTTATAACTGAGGACAGTACTTTCTGATTTTGAAAATTTTTAGATTATGCGCTGAAAAACTAATTATTATTCGAAATTATGC
Source organism: Melikaiella ostensackeni (assembly GCA_032362435.1). NCBI lineage: Eukaryota > Metazoa > Arthropoda > Insecta > Hymenoptera > Cynipidae > Melikaiella > Melikaiella ostensackeni. Next base: position 6,495,376 of record JAUMHM010000050.1, on the reverse strand, counting down.
GAAGAAAATTCAAATTATGCGTTCTAAAAAAGAAAATATTTTCAAACATAGGATGCACTTTTCAACTCAAGGAAATATAAAAATATTTATCCCCATTTAAAACGAGAAGAATATAAGTACACGTTAGTGGAGTTATATGGTAATGCTCAAATTAATCGAATCATTTGAGCCGAGTAAAAGAAAGTTGTGGTTTGGCACTGTAAAGATGAAGAGAAAATTGTTTATGTCTTCTGTTCTGTTTTTGAATTACAAATTCAATCAATTTTACCCATGGATTAACAAATTATAACGAATTATTTTTGGCTACAGTCTTTACTATGGAACAACAATGAAAAATGAATAACTGAAAAAAGTTGGTTTTGCGAGATACAAAGTTTTGAAAACGTAAAAAATCCGTTTTTATAATTTAGTAAATAGCACATTTTTAAATAACAGTCTTACATGTCGAATTTGATGTTTTTTTCAGTTTGAATAAAAAAAAACATGGCAGCATTTTGTTAATGTAAAAAATTATCGTATCTTCTATCGTATCTCTCAAATCGTCAATTTTAACTTTTGTAAAAGATTTCAAGCCTTCTTTCGAATTGGTGCACTTTCACTCCGCCTTAGTACACGTATTTCAAATTGCGACACATTGAACAAGGGATTTTCATATATAAATATCAAAAAATGCATTTTTTGCAACTTTTTACACATATTTCGCAAAAAATATGAAATTATGCGCTATTGTGCGAAAATCTCAAAATTATGTGACGAAAATAAAATTATACGCTCTTATGCGACTCAATTTTGAGACATGCGATTATGCGCTTCGCATAAACTAAAGATCCTTAGTTATAACAAGTTTTTTGTTTTTTATAAACTCTTCACAGAAAAATCGAAAGTTAAAATGTATTGAAGATACACTTTTAAACGGTTAAAAATCGAACGGATTCCGACGAAAGTTTCATCTAGGTTAGGAGAATAATTCTGACGTCATCGACTACGACACGCTGGAGTGAGCAAATTGGGGTACTCGTAGAACGTAGAATTCGTAACACAAAACACAAATAAAACATTGCTCTTGCTTACAATTCTCCTCTGACATAGATTAGACTATTATAAACGAACTGGAGATCGCCATTTTGCTCCAGTTTAATGAACTCAAACGACGGTAGATAGCGCTGGCGACGTAACTCTCGCTACTTTTCGATGAAAAATGAGACATTATGAAGCGAAAAATTACCAAGGCAAGCTTGCAAACGCGAAATTATCTTCGTTTCATGTCAAGTCTAACCGTCAAGGTTAATTTTTGTTACAGAGAATCTTTCACCTGGAATCGATGTAAACTTTATCTTTTGTTTTTTTTGTGTTATCAAAATAGCAATAAAAATTATTTGTGAAGAACTGCAACGATGCGAAAATTACTAGAAACATATTGCACCGTATGGTGAATCTTGCGACACCTTTCTATGAATGTCATAGGTTTACAACCCCCATGAATCTTCATGATAAATCAGCAACTCCTGTGTCATTTTGCGAACCCACGGATCGGTTTCCGGTCTGGCATGTTGCACCGTTGTTACATCGCGATGACCCACGCTGTGGCACCAGTACATATAGGGAATTTCTGGGAATACGCCACAGTCCCTTGTTACAGACCGGACCACTGACGCGTGTTGTAAATCGATGATTATCAGATATGGGTTCGCACACGCTTGTATGGTGGTCGACCATGGTGGCCGGTTACCCCTACCCTTCAATTATCCCACTCTTTCCCCTCACCCTTACTCATGAACAAACCAACCCCGTCCCCATGACGCCATTCAAATCACGTTGTCGAGGATGGTCTACTGGAAACGGGCTTTGTTTCGTCACACTTGGAGGGATTCGCCATCGGGAAACCCTTACCGAAGCAACCAATCGACGCCCTTCATCCAAATGACAAGAGATTTGTTTTTGTGAAAACAAACAGTGACTCCTAATGTAATCTTCCAGTCACCCGCCATATTTTTCTTCAAGAGGGAATACACGCCGTGGGCTTGATTTCGTCTTCATTCCAAGTCCGTGGAGATAATTTGTTTACATTTCTGGCAGACGGGTGCGCTCCATTTAAATAAACAAATGTTAGCACGCTTGTTAGTCTAGAGACTTATTTCCGTCGAAATTGAACATCAGAATCTGGTCGTCGGACATACAAGTTGAATTTTTTAAATTCCAGGACTTTGTATGTACATACGATAAGTTTTGAAGGATTTGTCAAATTGATTTTTAAATATTGCAAAAATAACATGTGACGAACATAAAGAGCAAAAAATAATTCAAATTTAAGAATTTCATTCGAAGGATTTAGGGCGGAGCGAAAAAAATTTTTCTTTCCATTTCAAATTCGAAGGGGGGCTAAAAGTTGTAGTTTGGTATCCAGATTTCCCGCAAAAAGTTAAAGAAAAAAAATGTATATCTTGTGTTGGCGCATTCACAATAACGCTAAAAATAAGGAATAATAGCGAATTTTTTGTTATTTTGGTACGAAATCAATTTTTAATAGATGAAAGGATTCTCTAAATTGGTAATTAAAACTAAAATTATCCTCCGAAAACTATGCCGCAATAAACAAATTCTTATGCATCGTAAATTGTCATTAAATTTGAATGAATTATATAAAATCATGATTTCTTACCATTCAAGACAATTTTTTGTACATATTTCAGTTTAATATAATTGAAAAATACTTCTGAATTATTATACTTTTAATATGTCATCAGTAAGATGTTGCTGTTATAAATAGTAATATTTTAGAAAACACTGGATATTTAAACGAGAAAAGATGAATTACAACAATAAAGATTATTTTCAACCAAGAAAGATGAATTTTTAAAAAGAAATAACAATATTCAATTTATTAGAAGACAATTGATTTTTCAATAAAAAAGTTATTTTCAACCAAGAAAGACGAACTTTTAACAAAAAGACCATTTTCAACGAAAAAAGATGAATTTTCATCCAAATAGTTGAACTTTCAAGTAAAAGAGACGAATTCGCAAGAAAATAGTTAGATTTTCAAACAAAAAAGATTAAACCTCAACCAAAAACAGTTGCATTTACAACCGTATAGTTGAAATTTTAAGCAAAAAGACGAATTTTTGACAAATTAGTTGAATTTTTAACCAAGTAGTTGAACTTTCACTCTAAAAAATTAATTTTCAAACAAAAATATTAGACTTTACGCAAAAACAGTTGCATTTTTAACCAAATAGTTGAATTTCCAAACAAGAATACGAATTTTCCGGAATACAATTGAATTTTCAAGCTAAAAAGTTGATTTTTCAAGGAAAAAGTTATTTTCAACCCACAAAGATGAATTTTAAACTAAAAGTTGAATTTTCAGGGCAAAAAATAATGTTCAATTAAACAGTTTCATTTACAACCAAATAGTTGAATTTTTAAGCCACGAGGATGACTTTTCAAGAAAACAGTTGAATTTTCAACTTTAAGAATTTGAATTTTCAACAAGAAAGTTAATTTCAACAGAGAGAGATGAATTTTCAACAAAAAAGGTAACTTTCAATCAAGAAAAATGAATTTTCAACCAAATACTTGAATTTACAAAAAAAAGTAATCTTCAACCATGCAGTTGCATTGACAACTAAATAGTTGAGCTTTCAAACAGAAGAGACGAATTTTTAACAAAATAGTTTAATTTTTAACTTATACAGATAAATTTTCAACCAAGTGATCGAATTTTAAAACAAAAAAGATCAAATTAATTAAAAATCAACATTTGCTCAAAAAAGATTGAAATTCTGATAATAAGGTTCGGTGTATCGGTGTACGGTGGGTAAGTACATGCTAAGTGCGTGCTGAGATTTCCAGTTTGCGGTGAGGTGGGAAGTGGGTGATAGCTGCGTGCTGAGTGTTCCAGCGCGTGGTGCGAGTTCCAGCGCGTAGTGAGGTGAGAAGTGGGTGGTGGATGCGTTCTGAGAGTGCCAGTACGCGGTGAGAGGGGAAGTGGGTGGTGACTACGTGCTGAGAGATCCGGCGCGTGGTGAGTTGGAAAGTAGATGGTGCTCTGGAATTCCAGTACACGGGAAGGTGAAAAGTGGGGTGGAGTTCTGGAGTTCCAGCATACGGGAAGGTGGAAAGTGGGTGGCGTTCTGGGAGTTCCAGGACGCGGCAAAGTGGAAAGTGGATACTTGCTGTGTACTGAGATTTCCAGTACACGGATAGGTGAGAAGTGGGTGGAATACGAATGTCGTCGCCTAGAGTAAGAACTCCCAGGCTACTTTTGTAGTACACTTTATTTGTAAAGAGTCTCGGTATTGTCGCCGGCCCAAAGACTGAGAAAGAAATCGTTGTCACCGTTTGAAGACCGGGATGGAAGCCCTTGTACATGGTATCGCAGAGCCTTTTTATAAGAAGGAACAACGTAGGGCTACGCAAGACACCGTGCGACCCCGAAGGATGGATCGTGCTGATCCTGTCACTCAAGGCCAGAACTCTCTTTCTCTCCGTCTATCCGTTTGTGAGAGAGAGAAAGGCTTTGAGGCGACAGGAATGGCAATAGTCCTTTCCTCCTGGGATGTAGTAGTCTTTTTCCCTTGCTATAAGTAGGCCTATGTGTCTGAATTATAAGTGGCAAAACAAGTGTCTGAGTAAGGGAATAAAAATGTAAAGAATGGATTATTAATTTTCTCGTAACTATATTGCTGAAAGTGCGTATGACACTTCAACCAAAAAATGTGGTATTTTTAACCACATAGTTGAATTTTCAATCTACAAAGATAAATTTTCAACCAAATTTCTCAACGCGGCAAATATTTTTCCCCTGAACTACCATCCAATAGGACTAAAATCGGTCAATGATTCAGTCCAATCGGAGAGATTTTATTTTTTTAGTCAGAACATTTTAGAAATAATATCTCGTATGAACTGACAAGTATAGCAGTAGTTTTGAAACCCTCTCCATCCATAAGAAAACCGTTACTCACAAGAAAAGTGTTATTTAGTCAAGTAAAAATATGATTGTTCTTCTCTTTTTTCAAGTTTCATGACAATCTACGATGTATACAACTCAGAACGTTTTATTAGAATTTTATCAACACTGAGAAGCGTTTAATTAATTCATTTTGAAAACATTTTAAACAAAGTAAATATTCTGTAAATATTACTGTCTTCATATTTGGAAGCATCAAAGATTTTTATTCAGCCAAAGTCCATCACAAAATTCAATATATCGTTCGAATAATCAGTTTCCTTATAGACTAATATAATATGTGTTCGATACTATTTGCAGTTTAATTTATGATGTTTTACTGTAAAAACTAAGTGTTTTTTATTAAGATAGTTTCTACGCGTAATAAGTTAATTAATCAATTAATTTACATATTCACCTAAGTTTTTTTAGACCCCTTTGTTCAAGGAACAAATGAAGTCGACCGTCTTTACTGCTCTTGAGGAACTTTTCGTCAGTGTATTAGGTAGTTATTTAGGATCGAAAGAACTCAAGGGTCACGGAAGTTGGGAATCCTAACAAAAACTGTTTCCAGGTCGCGCGAACTATAATCAGAAGTCGATGAGGTCGAGGCTGTTCGAAATTCCAAGGGTTCTCTCACATTACCCCAAGTCCGGAAAAGTTTACCTTGCCTCGTTCTGTTCTTTCTCTATAAATCTTTAACAGGAACAACTGCGGAAACTTCCGGATTCTTTGACTTCTGCTTTTGTTACTCTTGTGTAAGCAAATAACTTCTGTTTGGATTTCTAGTTTCAAGTTTAAGTATAATAGGTAAAAATAAAATATAAGTTATGAACAAAAATATCAGAATTTTGATTATATAAACTAAACAGTCACATTTATAATGCATGACATATTAGAAACAAAAGTTAATTTCAATTTTTTGGTTATAACTGATATTTTGCAAGTTGGACAGAATCATTCGACCTAATTCGAAAAGAACATTTGTATTCGAGGGTTGTTCTGATTCTGGCGAGGGTCCTGCTTTCTGATTGTCACTGATGGCATGGGCAGGAACTATAGGAAGTAAAATGAAATAGGATGGGATCGAAGAAAAAAATTCTTTTCCTTCCTCGTCAAAAGTCAGACAAACAAATCTACAAATTTTTATTGACCACTCCTCTCAAAACTTCTTTTGTGATTCATTCAAAAAATGTCGACTCTTGTTACCTTAGCCATTAAAGACAGTTTTAGACATAAGTTTTTTCGCCCAGTAAATGCATTCAGGGAAATTATTACTTGCAAAGTTTATATGTCGTCCTTTGTTCATACATTTTTTCTTCCTTTTGAGGCTTTAATTTTATTACTTGTTGATACGTTAATAATAAGATAATTTTTTCTTTAACAATACTAGATTCAGCTTATTCTTTTGTTTTCGTAGTACGAACTCGAACCATAAAATATTTTGAAATGTAGGTAAATATCGGTAACAGGAATCTATATTAAGAACGGAGTCTGTCCCTCTACTAGCATTTTAAACTGAAAAATGCAACATTAGTTTCTATCCTTTAAACATATTTTTTCTTTTCAAAAGAAGGACCGACGGTAGTACTGCCGTTTTAACAATAAAGGCAGTAGCTACAAAATCAGTGAACGGATAAAATCGACGAAAACGTTTGAATCTGGTTTTCCTTATTCCGCTTAATTTAATAGATATTTGAATGTTTTTTCGACAGTTATTGGGTAATTCTAATTCGATCTGCTTATTTATGGCAAAATAATAAGCAAAAATTGGTAATTAATATGTGAAACTATAGATATTGCCGAAATTCTGAATGCATTTCCAAGGATAAAGGCAGTAACTTAAGTTTTTCCCTATCTTTATTAATCTATATTAATCTATATTAAATTCATTTTGATATCTATATTAAGAATCTATATTAAGAACGGAGCCTGTCCCTCTACTTGTATTTTTAACTGAAAATTACAATATCAGTTTCTATCCTTTCAACGTATTTTATCTTTTCAAAAGAAGGACCAACGGCAGTACTGCCGTTCTAAGGATAAAGGCAGTAACTACAAAATCAGCGAACGGAGAAAATCAACGAAAACGTTTGGATCTGGTTTTCCTTATTCCGCTTAATTTATTAGATATTTGAATGTTTTTTCGACTGTTATTGGGTAATTTTGATACGATATACCAATTTATAGAAAATTATGAATAAAAATTGGTAATTAATATGTAAAAATGTAGATACTGCCGAAATTCTAAAGCGTTTCTAAGTATAAAGGCAGTAACTTAAGTCCCTCCCTTCTTCAAGAAAACGAAGTCTCTTTCTCGAAGACGGCAGCATCTGCAAGATTTTAGTAAAAATACGCTATATATTTATTCAATAGGAAGGTAGCAAAAGGTAACGATACCTTTATACTGTGAGGCACTTATATATTTAATAAATGGCGCTAATGATAAAGAATAAATATATTTGCAGTTGATATTGCAGATGCTGCCTTTATGCTTGGAAGAGACCTTTCAATTTGCGGTCTGATTTCCAGAAGAGAGTAGGTATTCTACGAGCCGCCTTTCTCCATAGAACTTGATGCCGGGAGACTCGGCGACTTCTACGGATAAAGGCAAGCAGGTCGTAGATGCTGCCTTTATCCGTAGAAGTCGACCTCGAATTCAGGGGCTAGTTTCCCAGAATGTGTATTTACTCCCGATTTTTCTGCAAATACTGCTTTTATCCTTAGAAATAATTTTCGAGATCTGTAGTTGATGTCTGTTAAGCTGATGATGCAATTGACCTTTTGACCTTTTATAACCTTGTGAATATTTGGAAGTCCTTGTTAAATATTTTTAATGCATTACAATTTTGACCTTTTGACCTTCCTAACTTGTTTAACCTTGTGAATAATAAGGAAACCTCTTGAATTAATTGCTGATCATTGAAATCCTTCGAATTCTTGTGAAACCTTTTTTAAATTTTAAGAATGTTCTAAATCTTTTAAATATTTGTGAAAATCTTTAAAATTTTTGTTGAATCCTTGAATCCTCTGAATGTCTTGAGGTTTTTTGAAATCTTTGAAATAATTATGAATTCTTCTGTAAACTTTTTTAACCTTTCGAATATTTTGAAATTTTTATTAAATATTTTTAACACATTATAATCTTTTACAAACAATTTTGAGACTTTACGACTTT
>JAUMHM010000050.1:6446302-6470867 GCA_032362435.1 Melikaiella ostensackeni | reverse complement strand
AATCATTTTTGTAGGATCATTCGGAATTACTGCAAAACTGTCTTTGTCATCGAAAATATGCATCATTTTTTGAGTGTGATTCTCTTTTAAAATTGCAACAGTGATATGACCTTTATCAGCCTTAGTAATCAATAATTCAGGGTGACTTTTCAAAAAGATTTTGGTGTCAAATAATCCTTCACATAGTTCTTTTTCAATTAGGGTTTGTGGTGTACGTTTTTCGAAATACTGTAAATAGGGTAAAATGTAATTGAGGGGTAAGATCATCGAATTGAGGTATGGCCAACTTTAAACGGGTGTTTTTTTTCAAACACTAGAAATGGGGTTAAATATAAGTGAGAAGTATATTTTGCTAAGTTGGGGTATAGCCAACTATAAACAGGCAATTTTATCAATTACTAGAAATGAGGTCAAATATAGAGGTAGATGTCGCCGGGTTAGGGTATGGCCAACTATAAACGGGTGGTTTTTTTAAATACTGGAAAAGGGGTGGTTTTTTAAAACACTGGAAATGGGGTCGAATGTGATTCAGAGATGGATGTTGTCGAGTTGGGGTATGGCTAACAATAAAGAAAAAACCTAAATTTAAACTTTTGACCTCGGCAGTGATATTCGCAAGTATTTCCATGACCATATTCGTAATCAGCGTATCAAAATACATCGATATACGTTTCAAAAACAATGAAAAAACTTCACATTATTAAAAAAATGTTTTTTTTTCTTCAAATTTTGACCTTCAGAATTAGTAAACGATGTTTTATGCAAATAATTCAATAATAGCTACTGGAAATGGGGTAGTTAAATAAGGCATAATGAAAAAAAGTGCTTCTGGAAAGGGGAGAGGGTTGTGATCCTACTTAACCCTACCTTTTTCCAGCATAGCTACATTAACAGAGACTCTACCGCCTTGGCCCCTAGAATATTTATTGAAAACCCGTAGTTTTTTTCAAAAGTTGACCCTAAAAATGACTTATGCGGGTATTTTTATGACCATATTTGTAATCAGCCCATCAAAATACATTAACATTCGAGATTTTAAAAATATCGGATGTATGCGTTTTTCGGAACTCTGCCGCGGTTGTCTTCAGAAATAATACATGATTTATGTCTGAGTTCCATGTGCACAATTCATTTCTTACTTGCCTTTCATTAACTTTGAATAGTTTCATGCAAATCAGTAAATAATTAACCGAGATATCCAATTCAGTTCAAAAAATCAATTTTCGATGTAATATTTTCAGTATTCGTGCTCGTCTCGCGCTCACCTACGACTCGTACAGAAAAAGTACACTTGGCGAAAAATTCCTGTTTCTCCCCTTGGTGCATAATACACTATTTTCTTTGTACCTAAAATTTTGATGATAGTGTACGTCTGCTAGTTTGAGAATAAAATTAAAAAGTATATAACTTTAGAGGGAATCTTCTGAAAGTAAAAGTATATAAAGCTCTGAACGCACAATGGAATTGATTGCAACTGTCCCGCACACGTATATTGTGCATTCGTTCCCCTCTGCCCTTTGAAGTTCTTTTTCTATTTCTTTCTGCGTGGGTGTGTATCAGAGGGGAGCTTGGAGAGTTGTATAGACTAAAGAAGCACGCGTTCCGTATGGATTTCAGAGACAATTGAAACTTCCGCTGCCCATAGTAACGAGCATGTCGTTATGACGCGCCTCGAATCATTCCAAGTCTCTTTGCAGTTTGCAGTTTGCAGTCATCAATGAAATAACCATTTACACTTTTACATCAGTTACTACTTTGAGCTTTCAAGCATGAAAATCCCGCCTTGGAAGTTCTCCAGACGTAGTAAATGTGTCCGAAGACGCACTCTGATTTTCCGAGAAAGGAAATGGGAATGAATGTAGTATCTAGAATGTTATTTTGAAGTATTATTCATCATTTGCAATTTACTAGGTTAGATTAGATTTCGACTTCATGTATACCCTTTTCGGGTTTTTACACATCTATAATCCCCCCTTCCATAGGAGATCGCCAGACATTAAACCTTTTAGCTCAAAAATCCCTTCCCTAAACCTCTAATTAACCCAACTTTCATAATGAGCCTCTAAGCAATGCCTGACCTTGCTTTTAGCATCCAAGATCTCGACGAGTCGAAAGTCACTACGCGGCTACTGCCATCGGTTATTTGCGATTGACTATTCATTTACTATATTTACAATTTTCTGAACAAATGTGTATAGGAATAGCGAAAAAAATCCGAAAATTTTCTTTCTTTTAGAATCAAAATGAAAGTGCAAGCTGAACAATATTAATATTAGATTTTTTGTTTTTAGATTCAAATTTAAAAAAGTAAATTAACAGTTTCAGTGTCCTTGAATTTCAAAGCGACTGGTTGATAATATTTTTTAAAAATGTCAGGCTACAGATGTAATGTCAAGCAATCCGTAAATAATTCGCATATTATTATTTTTGTTAAACTTTTTAAATTATTCTCTATTTTCTTTAGAATACAGTTACCTGTGGCTCATTGCAATTTTTAATTATTTGTTTTCGTATTTGTTTCAGGTGAGTTCATAACAAGATGATACTTAGTAAATTTTGCAGAACACGGTAAGCTGAAGAATTTTTTGGAATCTTTGAGAGAATATTGTTCAAATGTTGTAAGCGTCTTCCGATTTATACATATGTACCAAAAGTTTCCAGGTCTAGCACATGTACATAATACATTACTATAAATTTATTATAAATATTAGAATGATATCAATTCAGTCTTTAACTATTTTCATAAAAACACATACATCAAACAAAAACGCTTTGGTATCTCATCAATTATATCAACTCTATCTTATACATAATTTGAAAGATTTATATTTTCGACGAAACTTTAAGTTTCTAAAACCCTCAACGATTTTAATTTTTAATTTTACAAAAATGCAGTGTTACAAAGTTAAAAGCTAAAATTTGAAAAGTTAAATTGCCCCTAAGAAAAATTGATAGAGGTACATTATGTGGTAGATTACTAATGTAATGCTAAAAAAGGTTGGATAATCGTGAGAAACATTTTTAAAGCTGATTTCTGATAATAAGTAAGAGTGAGCTTGACAAATTATAAGAATGTGGAAAATGGCTTTGTTCTATTTTAATGTCAAGTTGAATACAAGCAGAACAAGAATATCTGCAGTTTAAATTTATGATGATTCAAACTTAATTTGAAAATTTGATATCAAAATGATCGTGCAAAAAGTGTTTGAATCCTTTAAAGTAAAAAATTTTTCATTTTGGAGTTTTATGTGTTTTAAATTTAGTATCAGAAAACAAATAGCAACCTCTCAGCACCGATATTGCAATACTTGAAGAAAGTAGTAATCTCGTTTCTTAATAGGTAAACCTACACTTCTGAGTCATTATCATTTGAATTAAATTTTAAAAAATTTTAATGAGTAGTTGTTGTAGAAGCTAACAGTGTATTCAATTTCTTTCTTCGAAAACAGCTCAATTTTAAGCTCTTTTTGTGTATTTACACTTTGTGTGAATCATATTGTACAGCTGTAGAGCTCAATGGAAGTTTTAAGCCTCTTGCAATAATATGAGCTCATTTAGTGTTTTACTATTCACTTATAAAACTTTTTTTTTTAATTTTGTCAAACATGTTTGGTTCAAAACAACAGTTATTTAAAAAGGTCTTTTTTTGAAGAAATTGATAAAAACATTTTGTTCTTGCTTTTCTGAGCTTGGGGCGGATTTAAATATTAATTAATTTCAAAAATGTTTCATACTCCTAATTTCGAAGCGAGAGGACAACTTTTCCTGGTGGTTCAATGTAGAAAATCAAAATCAAAGTTTTTTCGACTCATCTAACTAATCATATTACTTTTAATTTATTTTTAATTTTCCATATTATTTTTAAAATCTCAAAGAACCGGTAGACCGACAAAACTTATTTTCAAATTTCTTTTAAAAAATATCACGCGACACATCAATTTTGAATAAACTACTATGAGGCAATGAAGCACAGCATTGCTGAAATATTTGAGAGCAAGAACGCGAAAAGACTGCCATTGATACATAGCCACAGAGGTGTTAGTGAAGCCACGTATTTGTGCTATTTCAGTCTTGTGATATCGATGCCCGTGGTTAGAAGAGAGAAAAAAAACAGCAAAAATACACCGCATTGTACTATGGTGTTATTCAATGTATATTCTCTTTGAAAGCGCATTCAAAAAATATAGAAAGTTTTCGGTCTCTTTTTCGATAACAACTGAGCCTTACTTTTCTCTGTAGTGTATTTATATAAGTAAATGTTAAATCATGTAATAATTGACAATCTATCAATTTATCCTCATACTATTAAGCCAAATCCCTTTCGGAGTGAGCGTTACTCGTTTGGTTCTAGCCTCGTTATATTACCGGGGATCAAGGAATTTATATGGCAAAGGTAAGTAAAGGATGTGTAGGAGAAGGGACAAGTTTTAGATCAATTTAAAAGTCGCGTGTTTCTCATTCAAACGACACACTGTCTTCACAACACTGCTCCGACACAAGTCGTTGATCAATATCTCTAGCAATTACCCCAGCGAAGAGCTTCACAGAGCCATAATATTATAGAAAAATCCATACTCTTTATCCCAACCACATTCACTAAGCAAAGCTAAGATGTCACTCTTCTTCTTATAAACAACTGTCCTCCATACATCCCTATCCTTGCATACACCTTTTTCTTTCGTTACGTCCATACACCTTTTCATGCAATTTCTCAGAAAATTTCTGTCACTCTTGTCAATTAAGGTATCTTTTACACCACACTTTGAGAACCTACTTATTACTGACTTTGTCCATCAGCGTTTTACCGCACATATTCTGCAGGAATTGCGTGCCAACCGCGTTTACTTTTCTCCTATTCTTTTCCTAATACGTCCAGATCTCGCTACCATACAGCACAGTGGGTGCATGCACAGAATTATATATACAATTTTAGCTTTACTCGTTACATTTTTACTTCTGGTAATGGCTCGTACACTGTCGATAACCTTTCTACCCTCGTTCATATCTGCATATTTCTCACATGGCTCATTTATTTTCTCTATATATATCTGCATCTATCTTTCCGTCAGCAGTAAATAAACTTCCAAGATTCACGAAATCATCAACTTGTTCTATCCTTTCTTCGTTTAAGGCAATGCTGCATACTGTTTTTTCGTCCCTTCTCCAAATAAAATCATTTTATTTTAAATCGAGTTCATCTTAAGACCCATACTTTTCATGCTAGTATCCAGTCTGCTCATCATCCTCTGCAAGTCATCGACTGATTCTGCCGTAACAATCTTATCACCTGCAAACGTCAGTCCACGCACTTTCACTGTTCCGAGATCAACACCTTCTTCGTCTAAGAGAGCCATTCTAAGTCATGTGTCCATGTACGTATTGAATATTCAGGAGGACATAACGCATCCTTGCCTAACGCCCTGCTTAATATCAGGCTAAGCGCTCAGTTGTCCATTTACTTTTACACTCGCTTTACTACCATAAAATATTACTTTTATTGCTTTTAGAAGCCAACCATTTACTCCACACTGTTTCAGGACTTTTCAAAGTTTAGCTCTATCCACCTTATCGTAACCTTTTTCCAGAGCAGCAAACAAAACATAAACGAATATGCGCCACAGCTCGTAAGCATTTCAGAGGTGATACCATCTGCACCAGCAGCCTTACCATTCTCTAGTTTCTTAATTACGGATATAATGTCATGGATATCGATTCTTCTTTCGCCACCTACAACGGGATTGACTAATGTACCCTCTTCTGTGTCACAGTTATTATGCTAATCGGATTTGAATCCGTATTTCTTTTGTCACCACTGTTTTTGCATTAAAAAAAACTCTTATAACAGTCATCTAAAAATATTGGTATGTCATCTATTCCTCATGCCGCACAAGTGGTTAAGATCAACATCAAGTTTTTATAGAAACTTCTTATATTGTGTAATCAATCAAATTTATAACTCTTTTAGCATCAAACCCGAGTGCATGAAAGGTCGTTGAAAATGTATGTATAGATCGTAAAATCTTAAATAAAAATTCGCAAATTTAAAAGCATGACATGATAGGATTTCAATTTTCCATAGGCAACGAAAGGTTTTGATGTCCAATCGAATTAAAAGTTAGGAACGTCAAATAAAGTTGGTTCGACCTCCAATTACCTTCAGCGAATTAGCGGCAACGTAATTTTCATTTTCCCGACGCTTAATGAAACCTGCTGAAAGGGGGAAGGGGAGGGCTTGCTATATATGTAACAGACAAGGGAAATGAAATTTTCTCTTGCAATACCGCTGGTACGTTCGGTGTTCGTATACATATACGATCAGGTAACTACTGGTATTGGAATTCCGGTAGACTTTAACACAGTCATTTGAGACATTGAAATACCTTAAATAAACAAAGAATCACTGAGATGATGGAGTCGAATTTGAAAGCGTAGAATTCACAAGTCTTCATACCGTGGGTAGTATTTCCACTCTCCTTTCCACGATTAAATGTAAACTTGTTTAATTATTCAACAATTCCTAATTTTATTACAGTTTCTGGCTATAACTCAGAAGAGTGATGGCTATTTAAAAGTGTACTGCTCGATAAATCTGAATTAGTGATTTGGTTAGTGACCCATTTCTCTTTGAATTAAGCGCAATTTCCTGTGAAAAGTCTGTGATATTTTGAATTTTAATAAAAAAGATTATATGAAAATGGTAGGTCATGTTCTACGACTAAAATATTATTGAAATTATTTTCACTAATGAAGCAAGAAGTCAAAAATTATTTCATCAGTCATCTCTATAAATTTCACTTAACGAAACGCAGGTCACTGAATCAAGTAGGTGGAATTTACGGATTAATATGTAAACACCGTTGATAATTCGATTCAATCTTCCACTTTTACAGGTTCAAGTTTAAAGAGATGACTAATGAAAGAACAGCGAAAATGATGTAATTGATTTTTCTGGCAAATAAGATCTTTTTGTAATTTCATTTAGTGAAATTCAACAGATTGAATTAGTGACTGACCTTTTGCCTTTGTTATCAGCAAATCTTATCAGTCCCAAATGTTGAGAATCTAACTAAAGTAGGTTGAATTTTTAAATTTAAAAATTAGCACTCGTCACTGTTTATTAGCGGCATTCAAACTGAAAGCCAATCAAAACAGACTATATTTATATATAATATTCAAATTGTGTAGACAGTAGTATTGTTATTAATAATATTAAATTGAGTGAGACAAACCAGGTCGTGAGAAGGAAAAGGATGAATAAATTTCATTACTTTTTAGGGTTTCGCAGCCCCGGGCAGAAATCCTTATGGTTTTGGTTGGGTGTACGTCCGTCGTTTAAAAAAGGGAAAATGCGGGGAGAGGTAAATGAGGTGAAGTGCTGGAAGGTTGGGGAGGGGAGGGGAGGTTTCACCGACTTTATTAACGACTTAATAGGTTACGAAACCCGTTTTTGTAGGCACCTGTCGCCTACTTTAAGTAATTTTTCATATAAATGTTATTTCTGAAGGTTTCATGTACAGGAAAGGTTATTTCTAATTGCATACAGAATGACAAGAATAATAATTGTGGTGCGAGTCATGGTTTGTCAAAAAATAAAATTGAAATAAAAGATTAAATTCTAACTTTCTAAAAGTATACATTGAAATTTATAATAAGTTCACTTTATTATTCAAAGTTTTGGTATTTCTTACTATCTACTGAAAAATAAACATTTCTATTTCTATAGAAAAGGTATTCATTGAAATCTCTGGAAGTTAGAAGAAATTATAAATATTGATCAATTTCAAAGTTGAATAATTTCAAATCTGAAAAAATCTTTCCACCAAGCGTAGAGCGGTTTTGGAAAATTACCAATATCATAGGAATTGTCAATTGAATAAATTGAGCGAGCTTAAAACACTCATAGGTTACTCTTGCCTTTTTTCTCCTCGACAATAACTCGACTCACTTTTTGAAACTTTATTATTTTGCCTTGTCTTGTAACGTTAGTTAAAGATTTGAAAAACTCTTCAATCTTCTTTAGCTACGTCAACCATAAAAAGGTGTTAGTCTGCCAGCAAGCAGTACATCTTTTTCACGCCTCTGAAGTAATAAAAGCCGACATATGGCTTCTCTCTTGGAGTGGAGGTCAGGCGGGTCGTAAGTGAGTGCCCGATGGTCAGGTGAAGAGAGTATATATGTGTAGTCTAGCAAAAACCTCAAATCCTTTCTTCCCTGATCAACCCTCGGAGCTGAGATTCACTCACCTCAGTTTTTCCACTTTCCCTAGACGAGCTACTCTATACTCATACCTATACCCATGCACCATCCCTTTTTTATTTTTATCTCATTTCATTCCCTAGACCATACTGCGGTACCGAGCACTAAAGTGTCATCGTAAAAACTGAAGTCAAATTCGCGAATATGCTAGGTATGTGTCGTTCCTGGTTAGGTACCCTACTAGCAGATGACACATGCCATTAAAAAACTCGTAAGATTTCAGAATTATTATACAAGCTTCTTCTTCTACTTCTCTATATGCAAACTAAAAACTATATTTCTCACATGGCTCATTTATTTTCTCTATAGACTTACATGTCCTATAGAGAAATTTCATGTAATTGGACATTGAAGTTTTACGGCCTGGATGCAACAGCGCTTATGTTTCTGTTGTGACTACAGCTACACTTATTTCTCTTTATTTTTCCATCACGAGTCTTTACGACCTCTCATTGTCAGAGTTTCTGAAGTATTCACAGGAAAACCAGAAGTGAATTTTTGTTGCGGGTAATTTTCAGTCGAGTAAAGATGATTTTTTTCGCATCGAAACAAGAAAAGATACAATAAAGTTGACATGGTAACCATACCCTATGTGTGTGTGTGTGTGGGGTGGGAGGGGGAAGCGGTTAACCATACCCAATGATGGTAGAAATATTTTTCGAAAAAGTATCAGCTTTAAAATGAGACTAAGAACAATGAAGAGTCTTTACTGGTTTTCGAATTATAGACTGGTATCATTTTCATCAAGAGCACCAGTCTATATTTTTTATGATAATTCGAAATCCAGTAAAGATTTTTGAGTTCTCTTGGTATCATTCTTAAACTGATATTTACGAGTTGATTTAAACTAAGTTTCGAATCTTTTCAATCACTTCCCTAAACCATGCATCCAGTTGAAGTTGGGAAACAAAAATTAGCAAAAAACGGAGATGACGCTGGCTTTTGAAAAATATTTCCATATTGATTTTTCACGGAGTTATCCACTTTCTAAGACGAGCACGAGACAAACAGTGTGGGAGCCAGTAAAAAATAAGCGTATAGAAACAATATACGTGTGGAAAGTTCCATGGGTTACCATTTGAAAGAGGAAACTTTACTCAATTACGCAATGTTAAAGATTTCAAGCATTTGAAATTGAATCATTTCCAATGGAATCGTTTGAAATGACACAATTTTCAATTAAAATATTTTACAATGAATAATTTCTTGATTAGCATATTCGCATGAGAAAAGCCCTGTTTGTTACGCATACTTCGTTGAAGCATAAAATAATTCACATTATACTTGGAGAAGAGGTGAAAGATTTAGTATGATTGACTGATGAAAGACGAAGAGGATTGGTAAAAGATACAAGGATAATGAGGGTGCTGAAATAAGTACAATTATAAGGCTGGTTTTCGGTATTGAAACAGTATCCCGAAAAAAAAAGTTCTACTTCAATTTGATGCATAATGAATAACATTTTAGTACTACTTTCTGGGCTTAAAACAAAATCGAAGTGAGAAACAAATGTCATGATGGTTTTTTGTTTCTTCTAGGCATGGGTAATGTTCAGATGTGCAGGTAAAGTTGGTGAAATGGCAGTATGATTGGAAGTATGCCCGTAGAAGCTGAGATGCATGGTATAATGATAATGTTTATTTGGCTATAAGCGGACAGAAATAATCGAATTCAACGACACTTCATAAAAAAGGTCCTGCTAATGAATAGGCTAGAATATATGTCAACAAGGAAAAAAAGTCAAAAGCAATAAGAAAGATAAAGAATGAAAATGTCACGTGAGAAGAAGATATGAAAATGTAGAAGGATTTGGGGAGTGAATAGGGATTAGAAACACTGATGGTGAAATAGTAAGAGATCTGAAAGTGAGAAGAGGCGCTTAGAGGAAGTGATGAGATAGATCATTACATATGTTTGGTGTTAGATCTGAAGTGAAGGAGTTGAAAAATGGTAAAGCTGCTCATGGTATATTTATACAAATGAAATGCTTAAAAACGGATGTTAATATTTGTTTGCTTAAGCGAATTAGTGAAGATGTCTATGGCTTCATTTGAGGAAAGCGTTTATGGTCCCACTTTAAAAGAAGACGCTGATGATTCTGCGAAACTTTCCACTTGGGGTGATTGCTTGAGAGATTTGTCTTTAGTATTGTTTTTTCTTTCAAGATTATTTCCGCATACAAGCTGGGATAATTTCAGTTTTCCAGAAATACCTAAAGCACATATAAGACCTAGATGCAAAGGGTGGGTGATTTTTGTTTTCAAACGTCATCAGTTCAGTTCAGTTCATGAATGCCGGAAATTTATTGTCCTTTAGAGAAGTATCTCGGTACCAGTCGTGCGTAAATCTGTCAAGGTGGCTTCTCCTACACTCTAGCCTTAAACTTGTCTTCTATTCATAGTCGCGGAAGGTGGCCCACACAATATAATGCATGCTGTGAATGCTCGTATCCGCCCCTGCTTCTGAAGGCGCGTGTATAGGGGCGCCTTAAACACAACTCCAGACCTCATCTTCACCATTTAACGCGGATTAGTACAGCCACTTATGCCATTAGAAGACACAGACTCAGTAAATATACAGCATAGATCTTCATATACTATTTCACCCCATCTTATTTAAAAACTATTTATCTTTACTTAAAACTCAAATCTCTGTCTCTTTAGTTAACATGTCCACATGTCTTTCTCATAAATTATGCTTGAATATAAGGGTGTGACTTGAAAAATCGTTACTTTAGTAATCTTCCAGGGTAAGATACTAAGATGGCGTAGACAGTTAACGTAAATCTAAGTTACAACAGGTTATGGGCCCAAGACTTATTTTTATGAATATCAGCTTTATTTTCGCAATTTTCTTGATTTAAAGGTTCAATTCAAGTGTTACTTTTGCAATTATTGAAAGGTATAGCAAGTGTGCAGCAGAGTGTGCAACATGTAAGTCAGCTGTGGCGCGTTATTCAAAATTATTTTCCTACGTAATTAAACGGCTTTCTAGGTGAAGAACGGGTAACTATTTTAGCCCCTGCCTTACAGTGCGCCGAGGGCCACAACTCGTGGCCGGCATGTTGTACAGAGTGTACCATTAATATTCTGCACATAACGCGACGATGCCGTAAACTCGCCAACAAAGAAAATTGAATGAGTCGCACGTGCGGTTTCCTTCGCCTTATCTTCGTCACCGTCTCCTCTTCTCCTGCAGAAGCGCTATCGAAGTCTCTTGAGGGGCTTCATTGCCTCGTTACGTCATAGTACTCAGAAGTATACAAAAGGCCGTAACACAGTAATAAATAATGCTTAAAAATGTTATAACTGAAAGTAAAGTAAAAGTAAATTAAAAGTTTGTTCGAATTTAAGAAGGTTAGTATCTGAATTTCAGAATTTTATTATTATTAGTATACCATTAAGCCAAATCCCTTTCGCGGTAAGCGTAACTCGTTTTTTTGCAGTAAACTTTTTTCTGTGATCTATCTCAAGTTAAATATCTGATCCGCAGATGATCTCCCTGGCATAAATCCACATTGGACTTTCCAGATCCTTTCTTTAGTTATTCCCATGTCATTATCAATAAGTACTTTGGTAAATATTTTGCCCACGTTGCTTAGCAGGCTAATCGCTCTATAATTAGTACAGTCACCTTTATCACCCTCCCCCTTGTAGAATGGAACGATAATCGCCCGTCTCCAATCATTTGGAACTTCACTGTTTTCAGCACACATATTCATAAATTCGCTCAGCGACACAAACAAATATCCAAAACCGCATTTAAAGATTTCAGCGCTGATATCATTCACACCAGCAGCCTTACCATTCTTTAGTTCCGTAATTACGGATATAATGTCGGGCATATCGATTTTTATTTCACCACCCACAACGGGATTGTCTAGCGTATTCACTTCTGTGTCACAGTTGTTATGCTCCGTAGCTCGACCTCCATACAATTTCTTGAAAAAATCACTCAGTCTTTCACTTTGCCCGCATCCCATATCATTTCACCATCATCATTCTCAATTCCTCCCAACTCAGTGCTAGTAGCACCTTTTCTAATCTTTTTAACTCATTTCGAAATAATTTTGTATTTTCTTCGAAATCATTTTGCATTTTTTATCTTCTCCTGCTTTGATTATATCCTTACTTTCTTTGACTAGTATCTTCGCTCTTCCGTTCTCACCGCTATAATCATTTTCTAGCCTAGTCCTCTCCTCATTGCTAAGACCTTTAATATTCAGCTTTCTTGAGTACGCTTGCTTTTTTCTCGTTAACAGCCACGCGGATTTCATCATTCCACCAAGCATCTCCAGCCTTTTTCCTACAACCGTAGTACCGCACACTTCAGATGCACTCTTAAAGGTGCTATCCCGTAGTATATCCATGTACCCTCTTCATTTTTTTTTGTCTAACAATAAGACTGTCTTCGAATCTTTTCTATGATGACCTAAATATATATTCAGCTTTTCAAGATGTATTTGTACTTCTGGTTTCTGCAGATTCTCAATTTAAACTCGCGTCTGCTTCGTCTTATTGATTAATTCTTTTCTCTTCCATCCTTGACCGAGGTTCATGTTTGAAACTATGAAGTATAGTGCTCCGTTCCAGAATTCTCTCTCTTCGTCTCCAGAATTCCATTCAGAACCTCTCATACCTCTTGCATCTCTCACGTTTTCTTAAATTTAGATGAACTTTATTTGAATCCAGATAAATTTTTGTTTAATTTAAGTTTGTTTGTGAATTAAGCGTGTAGCATCTTTAAGTATTCTTTTCAAATTTAAACCTTTCTCACATGAAGGATTTCTATTTATTTGATCAAAAATTCATCAAGAAATGAAAAAAAAAATGATTATTCAATTTTCCATTGGCACCTTAAACACCCGTAGTGTGATAGTAAATAAGTCAAGGTTTTGAACATTTTCGATAGTTGAGAAGTATCAAATGTATCTTTCAGTATTAGGAGAAGATATTTTTAATTGTCCTATTCCATTTGTTTTAGCGTATTAAAATTTATGAAGTTTTTATTCTGTTTAAACTTGAAATATTTAATAATTATCGACTACATCTTTCTGAAATTTATGATGGTTCTATTAATCTGATAGGAAAATATATATATATATATATGTTTCAATTAATAGATAGGTTAATAGAACCAACATGAATTTCAGAGAGGTGTAGTCGACAATTGAATATCTTAAGTCTAACCAGAGTAGAAACTTCATGTACTATAATGTTATTTAGTTATGAAAGATCTAACGAAATTTACCAAAAGCACGCGTTTCGCTAGGACACTAATACCTGGTGGGTGCATCTTGTCTAAGCTTCTCTTACCTCTTCACAAAGCAAGCTTTGAATTCGGGCAGTATGTTTTGGTATGAGAGTTACTGCACGTTATATCCATGCCTACATTCTGAAGCTGCGCTATTCTCTTGTGATGTAGTTACAAAGTACCGTACCAAGCCATCGTAATGGACTTTATAGACACGTACATCTTTTGAGCTCTAAGGAGAAAATCTTCTAAAATCTCTCTTCACTCAAAATTACATTCATCATTCCGTGCTACTAGCAATATTATTTTCACAAAATTTATCAAAAATTCGGTATGCATATATACCTTTGCTGGAGTCATTACTTCAAGGGTTCCAATCTACAGGGGATATCTTGTTGCTGTCTTTTTGAACGTTTCTAGCTGTAGGGGGTTTATCAGTGAAACTAACTCGGTGGCGAATGCCAAAAACTTCAAACTTGCCTTTTAAATTGTATGAGCGACTCAGCATCCTCTACTAATTAACCGCACCTTGACTGAGATAGTACCTTTGAAGAAGATACGCAGACATACAAAAATAAAAAAGAAAGTGGCATGGCTACTGAAGCAGTCAACCATACCCATATGTTTTTGGGGTCGCTAAATTCGAATCTGGTGTCAGATTTGCTGCATTACGTCAGGTTTTTGATAAAATTAGCCTTTTTGACCATTTTTTGAAAACAACTTAGGGTAAAGGGACCAATCGTCGAGGAAATAGGCAACCTCAAACTTTGCTATCCTCTTTCTTACAAACGAAAACTCGTACAACTTTGAAACTTATTTGGTTGGACTGTAAATTGATCGAACTTTCATTTTTGTATGTACTTCTTCTCAGAAATTTATAGTGCAGAACAAAAGTTGTGATAAAAATTAAATGTGTCAAAGACACCTTTTCTCGAGGTGCATTTACCCATCGTTCGAGTGCTGCCATTTGTCGAGTGCCTTACTTCTCAGCACGTTGAACATAAAATCGTTAAGTGTCATTAACATAACCTGCCTGACCTAATATTTATACATATACATATTGACAAATGGGGCATGAACGAGAAAATCGAAATCACCATTTCTCGAGGTAGGCTATCGAAATATGAAGCTTTGTAAAAAATCGTCCCCAATTAACCGATGATCTATTCAAATAAATACTAAACGCAATTTTTTCGAATAATATTATTATTTGAAAAAAGTTTTATTCACCCTAATCACTACAGTAGCTAGTAGATCCAACCAACTTAAAATATTAAACAAATGGCAAATTTCCGTCAATTTCATGAGGGGCTCTATTACAGATTTTAAATTCGGAATGAATTCCTCTTGTCAAAATATAAGGTTTTTTAGAGTTTGTAGTTTAAAGTAACTGCATTCTCATATAATATTGATTTTATTTTGATTTTTATTATAATTTACTATTTATCATAAAAAATATCTGTCGATACCCGACAATTGATCCACCCTCGCTTATTGGTTTCTTTACTTTAAGGTACGAACCTGACGTTCTAGAAACTTCTACCATGGATCAAATGAAAGGTTGAATTTTGTACTTTAAGGTAATTATGTTGAAGAAATTATTTCTATCGCCTATCTTGAGCAGTAACTTGTAAATTCCATAATCCTTTTTTAATTCAGTATTTTTATTCAAATTGCTACTTCAAATAGTTAAATATAATTAATAATTAGCAAGAAGTTTTACTACAGTATAGAAAGAGAATTAATGAAAGATTGGGTTTTGAACCCAGTTGGAAATTTGTACACTTGATAATTTCGTATTAAACCACTAAATTATTAATTTATATTTTTTCTCTAATTGTAAAAATTTCTAAAATAATCTTCGGAATTTTATGATTAAAAAATTATTGTAAGATTTTTTTCTCGAATTTTAGTACTGAAAAAATAGGATACCTACATAGCGCACTTTATATATCAGACTTACTAATTAACCCAGTTCAATTTTGTTTCGGCCAAAAGTGATTGAAGAAAAGAAAAATTGCGCCTGACGAAAAGAATTTACTTTCACTTTTATTAGCCCAAAAGAGATTATTTCCCTGGGCCCACAAAATTGTCTCAGTGACTCTCTTTTTCAGTGAATCATTTTTAGTAATTCAAATTTAGAGAGAATGTTTTGCATTATATGTATTGAGTATTTTAAGAACAGTAATAAACCGTGGCTTGCAGCCAACCTTTTGACATTGTGAAGTTCAGGAACGGAAGCTCCTGACAATAAAGGAAAGTAACATGACTTGCGTATTAACCGATGGCTTCCGAATGAACGCCAAAGGCTTTGAAAATAGAGGGCGGTTTTATAATTATTGACGTAAAAGTGTGTTGTCTGCCATTAGAAAAGGAACCGGCATAAAATAAGTCAATTAACTATTATGTGTAGGTAGTGAAGCTCTGCGGAATACCGTTTCCCTTTATTATACTTGTCACTGCATAAACGCAGGAACATGAGCATACTTTACCTATATACATGTATGTAACTTTACTCAAGCATTAATGAAGTACATTTTTCTCTTAAATCTATAAATTAAAAACGAGGTTCTCAAGTATAACCAATTACATATTCTAAGAATTTATAAGAAAATTATTTTTCCCCGTATCGAATCATGAATTCAAAGGACTCATTTTTTTGTACCGATATTGGTAAATAGTCTAGGAAAATTTTTTTTTTTTGCTTTGACTGATATAATCGTACATTTTATGGTACTGCTTTTACACGTATCAGTCAAGCGTAGCTATTACTGTAATCTCTGCCAGAGCGTCATTAAGGTAGGGTACTCACGCGTAATTAAGCGAAAAAAATAACTTCCTCACACGTAGGCGTGTGGAAAGGTGAACAAAGTGGATTGTAATTGTTCACAAGAAAAAAGTTTCACCAGAAACATCATTCCAAAGCAGAGTTTACAAATTTTAAGGGACGTTTTTTAGAAATGGTAAATAAAAAAGTAAAGTTCTTTGATCCGTCTATCTCTAAGTACAAATTTAGGAAATGAAAAGTTGCCACATAATATATTTTGTTTAGTTCAAATAATTGAGATTTATAGAAATCTTTCATAAGGTTAGAAAGTTATTCAGTTGTCATGACTGTTTTTCCATATTGTGCAACGGTTTGATCCATACTTTTCGATGAAGATTTGAAACCTTGGGATTAAGTGTGAAGCTATTAAATCATTTTAAAGATATTGTTTGCCATCTTTTAAATATTTGTATTTACAGTTTATATACGTTTAAAAGATTTTTGAAAATTTAGTAAAACTGAAGCATATCTGACATGAGCTTTTTCAGAAAGGGCTTTTTAACCGACTTAGAAATTTTTTGAAATACATTTCGCTTGCTTATGTCTCTTAATTCTTAGTTTACTGAACTTCTGTGTCTGCTTACAATCACTCACAGAAAACCATTGATGTGAAATTCGTTGCCTCTCATTTTGAACAATGAGAATTTAAATTGTGCCTTCATTTGTTTTTGTGTTTCAAAAATGTTTCATCTCAAAACTACACCGAATTCGGCGTACTTTTGACGAATGGCGTTTACCAGTGCTTCAGTGATTTATCAAGCAAAAACATTTATTCCGACTTCTAAGTCTTCATTAGGTCGTTTCAACGCGTAATTAATACGAGAATGTGAAGTGACGCGAGATCTCAATGCTTGTTTACACACCACCCGACTAGGTACTCTACTTTCTTTGATCTCTTTTCTCGCTTTTACTTGCCATTTTGACATCGAAAAGGTAAGCAAGATGGAAAGTCGCTCACTTTCCAAGACAAATTCATCAAAGTCAAGTGAGGTAAGTGCAAGCGCGTCGACCGTCTACCTATATGAGTTTAATAAACTCGTTCACTCCTTTTACGCCTTGCCATGTTCCTGTCAAGTGCCAACTTCTTGCGAATCGTTGCTGCGAACTTCCCCCGATAAATTCGCGATACTGCGACACGCCAAAATTAAGTTTACCATTCGTTACAAAGTGCCGCCCTTTCATGCGCATCTTTTTGGGATTTTATTTTATGTCGATTAGTACATATATAGGTGAAAGGTGCCCAGAGATGTTCGGCGTGCACAGATAATCAAAAAGAATATCTAACAAATTATTCAATAAATTGTTTCACAATCACTAAATATCTATTACTCTGTTACATTGACGTCTTTTACAAAAGTTATATTCCTGTGCTTTTCGTATTCACGGTTTATTTAAATGAAATGTGTTTTAGACACTTCGCACTGATTTTTTTTAACACTTTTAACTAACATTTGAGAAGAACAGTACCATTAAAAATGTTTTCACTGCTGTACTTACAATCTGAAAACGTTATTCTCATGCCATTTGTGGCAAACAAGGGTTTTCTTCTTGGATTTAAAATAATAAACACATATTTGGTAAGCAAAGATTCAGGGTACACAGAGTATCTATGAGATAATTTTTTTAAATATGAGGGAATTTTCTTTTCTGACATTCTGATGGTTGGTAGATCGGCATGAATGTATCGCGCGTACTGTGATGTAAATAGTCACCTAACTTTTTTGAGTTGATAATACTGAAATTTATTATGTATGTTTCAAAAGGAATGTTCAGCAAGCATATAACCTGCATTTTATAAGACATTTTAATATTACATATTTGTCAATAAATATTAAATAGTTTGAGTTCAACGAAAGTTTTCGTAGAAGATGGAACCAAGTAAATGAATTTATAACGACTCAACCTATTTAAAAAGCTTCATTTATTGAATGCAAAGGGTTAATATCTGTGTACACTCGGGGGTAAACAAGGACTCAAATGGCACGGTCTTATAAATTGTTAATTTTTTCTCAAATGATTGCATAAAAAGGCTTTATCTTTTCAGCTTCAAATACTTGAAGGATTAAGCTTCATTTACATGTCTCAAAATTTTCAGGTTAGTTTTAAAATGAACATCTGTACGAGCTTAAATTTTTCTGACACCCTGTGGGCACCTTTCCCCTAAAGGGTTAATAAATAGAGATTTTTTCGTTTATTCCCGGAATCGTTTGAAGAAGAAATACAAATTGACGAAAATTTTTGCTCAATTTCTCCTCGCACTGCAGCAAAAACAAATCGAAAAAACTTTTTTTTGTATGGGAAAATTATTTGTAACTGTTTCCTTTTTCCTTTTTCATTTAACCATTTTTCATTTAGTATTAATACTTTGTTACTTCATATTTAAAATTTTTTAAACATCGAAATAAAATCTTATTTCTTATAAAATTTATTTATGTACTAAAAAAGAAACACCCAAAAAGTTCACAAATCAAAAATAAACTTCGAGACTACCCGCTTTTCTGTTGAATTCTCCAATCAATTTTCAAATTTTATTTCTCAATGAATATTGAAACGTTTTTTGCCAAAAAAATATTATCTTTGTAATTTAAAATTATACAAACTTTTGTAGTATGTATTTTTTTCTTTCTAACATTTTTATTCACTTATGTGCTTTAACATAGATTATGGTATGATCTAATATACTGCTTTGTTTGACTGAAACAGCTTGTTCCCTTTTCAAAAATGACTTTTTTCTTGCAATTTTGAATATATGTATCACCCTATTCTCAAAAGAACAAATTTTTGACTGCACTTAGAAAAAAAGTTTGTTCATGTAACAAATATATAAAATGTTTGGCTATTGCATTTGGTTAGCTCAAGAAAAGTTTGTCTGAATGAAAAAAATTGTATTAAGTCGACCAAACTCGTTAGCTTCAATCAATCAGAGTTTATTCGTTTTGTTAACTTTTGCCAAATATTTTGTTGCTTTTTCCAAATATTTTTCAGATTTAACTAAATCTTTTGGTTGAGTCTACCAAATTGTTTATATTTGGTTAAATCAATCAAATCCTTTTGGGATATCAAACCAATTTTACTAACCAGAAATTATTGTTGAATCTACCAAATATTCTTTTGTTCCGTATGCTATGGTTGAACCAATAAAAATTTGGTTAATTGAACCAAATACTTTCCCGAATGTACAAAAATAATAAGTTTTTATAGCTGGTTGAAACTGTAGTTCTTCTAATTAAAAATATTACAATTGTAGTGTTGATCATCGAGTTAATAATTTTTAACAATCTGTCTCAACAAAACTTTTGAATATGCAATTTTTCCTTCTAGAATTTCATTTTTCTTCAAAGTCGATACTATTTAATTTAAAGGGAAAAATAGTTCCAATTTTTTTCTTGATTTTGCATTATATCAGTAGAAAACTTGACCCAGTTTCAGTAAACTTTCTGAGCGTACTTTTAAAATATCGTTTCCACATTATTTTACTAGCTGAATATTATTTTGAGCAGTCACTCGCATGTAAATTCTATTGTATCTTCATGAATTGCTCCTCAGTGTTCCCATTGTGCTGTGTCATAGGAGAATTCATTATAAAATTATTAGATAATAGTCCTTGATAACTAGAGAGGAAATTAAGATTAATATCGGTATTTAATAGAGGTGTTGATAAACGTGATATAGATTACTTATAAACCAATTTTACTGGTTTATTTTTAACTTAAGCGAATGTTGGGTGACACACATGTGTACCGAAAAAATCCGGCTATTTGCACCGAAAAAGTTCGGTTATTCGTACCGAGATTTCGGTACACGTAGCCACGGCCTTCTAATAAAATGATCAATCGAACTTGGAGAAGTTAATATAGAAACGCTGGATAAGGCATACAAATTTTAAATTAAAATTCTTGACGTCCATCAATTTTAATTTGAATTATAAATGTATTTTGCAAAAACTGACTATTTGGTCGTAACCAAGAATTTTGTTGATCGTGTAATGTAACTGTGGAAATAAAATATTTAATCAATTTTTCTTGCCGAAATAACATTTTTAATAGTGGTCCTAATTGTTTGTATAGTTACATATGCTTCTTTATGATACTTTTACGATCAATAATTATCGCTGACCAAGCTCGTGTAGGTACCTTGCAAGCTCATGCTTTTGCGTCTTTCTCTCCGTCGGTTTGAAAAGATTTTCAGAATATATTGCTCCAATATGACAAGCACGGAAGCCCGTTAATAGTCGACGGACGATAAATTTCCCATTATTCATCCCGAATCCCGAATCTCCCATTGGCGTGGGAGAGTAAAAGAAAAAAAATAATATACGGTGCTGATGGGAAATTTCGCCGCGAGAGAGAACGAAATATTCATATAGACTGTCCAGACAGAATGATGGCCTCCTCAAAGTGCTCTTCATGTTCTGCCAGTGTTTTATATTTTCACTCATTCGAATGCTCCATCTATGAATAAAAATAAAAAACCCATTTTAAGTGTTTTGAATGAAATTTAATAGATTCTACTTCTCAGTATACATATAAAATTAGATAAACAAATCCACTTTCTGCATGTTTTTAAAGACGGCCCATGTGGAAATACACATGAAAATTTGCTAAGAAATCCACGTGAAATTCGGGACGAATATCTTGTAAGCCGTAAAAAATGCTCAAAACTGGATGTAATTTTTTAATTATGAGTACCCCGTGTACTGCATTAATATATATCATTTCACATGTCTATAGACAGTTTTCAGAAATTTCATTATGTGGAGCACCTCATAAATGGAATTCCACGTGAACTGTTTCAAAATACCACCCAAATTTCTCGTGGAATTCCCTGCTATTGAATAAATTCACATAGATTTCCATGTGTGAAGTTTCTCATGTATTTCCACCTGGATATATTTTTACCTAGGGTATATTCTGTTTTTAATTTTACAGAAAATGCTCTTGTTGAAATTACCTCCGGGCTCACGCAGAGTATTATAATTTATAATTATATAATTGGTGATTACTATGCATTTTCAATTTAAAAATTTCATGAAGTGTAAAATATTGGTGAACCTGTAAGAGAAAAATTTGATAAAAAATACAGCACCAGCTGAGAACGGATGAGGAACGGATAAGGAATTTTAAATATGCATCATTTTAAATGTTTCATTCCGATACTTTTAATTTTGAATCTAGCAAATTTTCATTGCCCTAAATATAAAACTTATAATTTTGAAAAAATAAATAAAAATTTGATATATTTGCATTTTGAAAGCTGTGCATTTCAAATTTTAAAAGCTATAAATTTGATATTTCACAATTTTTCAGCACTTCAAATTCAAAAGTTTTCAATTTTAAACGCTCTAAATTTAAAAATGGTTCACTTTTAAGTTGTAAAATTGATTAATTTACAGTTTTGAATGCTTGATACTGAAATTATTTGTATTGGTAAACCTAAAAATAAAACTGTTTCTATTTTTATAGCTTCCAAGTCTTTGAAAATGTGCAATTTTAAGTATTCCTCATTTTACAGGTTGTTTAATATCGAAGGCTTTGAATTGGGATTCATTCAGTTATTTAAAGTTTTAAATTCAAAATGATTAAATTTCAAACACTTTAATTTGTACCCTTTTGAGACCCTTTTATTTACCTTCATATACCGCCCCCTAATTAACGCGCTATATATTTTTATTAACTTTCAAAACAAATTTGTGTAGCCCTGATGAAAAAATATTATAGGAAATTTAGTATAGGTATATAATGATTTTCCTATAATGGATTTCCTACATTTTTTTCACAATTATAGTGAAATATTTTAAGAATTATTATAAGAAAATCATTACAGAGAAATCAGTGTAGTAATAAATAATATTGAAAATATTGAAAAAATGATCACAGAAAGTACGGAAGCTGTAAATAAATGATTTATTTTGGACCATTGATATGAAATTACAGAAAAATTGTGATATTTATGAAAATTAATTACATTTTTAAAGAGCTTTCTAAAATAAAGCTATAATAAAACTTAAATACTATCAGTATTTTTAAACATCATATTATGTATTTTGAAAGATAATTAAAATAGCCTACGTCATGGTTTATTAAGGGTAACTTTAATCAAATTATGAAAATATGGAAAAGCCGCGATTCTAGGCAGTTACTATATTGTACTAATGTAAATTCAAAACAATAAAGTTTTGGACATTTCAGGTTAAAATTAATTATTTAACTAAGCTTTTGTTTTAGTTATTTTTCTATCTATCAAATATAATTATTTTCAAAGGGTAAAATTTTAAAACATTTAAAAATTAAACAAGAGCATTTTCAATGTTTCGATACATGCTTCCAGTTCAAAGTTGTTTAATATTAAACGATTCCTGTTTGAAATAATTTAATGTTGAAAGTTTCAAACTTGAAGCTGATCAAGAAGTAAGATGAAAAAATGTTTAATTTACGGGTTCAACAGATTTAAAAAGGAGAAAGTCATACAACTTTTATAATATTTGACATTATTCGAACTTTTTTATATAATAAACTAAAAAAATTAAAGACTCCACTCATGCTCGAAATTGAGAAATTGTAGTTGTAATAAATTTCAGCAATTTAATTATTTTTATTGAAACTAATATCAGGAGTCAAAAAGGTTATGCTTCTTTTTTATTCCAAGTATTTTGAGTCATAAAAAAATGAAAAAATTAATAACTGAAAAAGAAATTTAAATAAACATAATATGTAAAACGTAAAACATATTTATTTCAAAAATATTAGTTTCCAGTTATTAATTTTATCTTGATGTACAATTTCGAAGATTTAAAATCTCAAAGAATTTCATATAATATTATTAATTGAACATTTTTTGGTTTTATATTTACGTGCTTCTAAAGTTTGAAAAATAAAATGAACCATTTAAAAAAAAAACTGGTATGAAAAAACAAAAGTATTTCTGCGAACCAGCTTCATGATGCAAACGGTTATTATTGATGATGCAAACTTCATGATGCAAATGATTATTATTATTAGTAATAAGAGCTCTCTTTTGTAAATTTTTTTTGAAGGAGCACAAGATTAGTTCAATGAATCAATGAGTTATTATTAGGTTCAAGAACTATAGAGATTTAAAGATTTTTTTTTTTAACCAGACTTCAAAATTTAAATATTCAGAACTCCGTACAGAGTGTTTTTTTCTCAAATCGGAAAAATATGTTTCGCCTAATTTCCGCTTGAAACAAAGTATTTCATCACCGAAAGACTCTGCGAATTGAGGTGTAGAATCAATAATTTGAAATGAATCCTGTCATTGGATAAATTTTATGATAACTGCTTCCAAAAATTCAAAAGCTATAATTTCGAGGAAGCAGTCTATGAATCTATTGAATATTCACACCCTTTTGGATATATTAGGATAAAGGATGGTTATAATCGTTATTATCCTCATCATGTCAATTCGCAGGAGTCGTGTTTAATACCCAGTAGATATACGAGTGGAAGGGCACGAGAAAAATTACACGTTTATCTCAGTTACACTTAATCCACCCCACGGATCTGGTTTCATATTCACACTGCCAATTTCCCTGTTGCACCCTTAAGCCTACCTCCATCGGCCGTGTGGTCTAGATTCTATGGAGTTTCCTATTAAAGGAAACCGACGGGTGCACCAGATGTCACAGGGAGACAGCGTGACTAAAGTCGTTATCGTGTGAAATACATCTGCCGGCAGCGGCATGGCAAGCAAAAAGCAGTCGACTACGACTTTGCCGTGCACGAATCGAAACAGTAACCACCACCCATGGAATAACCGAGAATTAGGGGAATTAGGGGGTTCGTGTTCGATCGAGGCAATTTGCTCGAAAGTGGGTGACCTCCAATATGGAAATCATGTCATGGAGATCGATCACGTCTTTTCAAAAGAAACGATGAATTGGTCCAATTTGGAAATAGTGATCAATTCTGTTGATCATGGGTTTGATATATAGAACCAGTCACTAATGCAGGCCAGAAAAATAATTTTCCTCATTCAACAATAGTATATTGTGCTCCGTTCTTGCAAACTCACGCTCAGCCGTAAAAAGACTTCGCCCCCTCAATATACACGATATTTTATGTAATAAGAGTATGGTTTTCAAGTTTTCTCGTTAACTTAAGTCTTACGTTTGAGGTTAGTTTAAAGGGACAAGCAGCCCCCTGGAACTCTGAGTTGAAAATGTACTATGTGTTGACGGTGGCCGTGTGGCGGCGCCAGCTATGCAGTTGG
>JAUMHM010000050.1:6420123-6438667 GCA_032362435.1 Melikaiella ostensackeni | reverse complement strand
TTATTTAAAGGAAATGAACACATAAATTATGGAATTGGTTGAATTCAATTACACTGGTTCTCTTCAATTTTTTCCTGATTCGCATTGCTCTCATTTAACTAAACTTAAATTTTCCGAAAACCGCCTGTCTCAACTTCATGGCGCCCCACAGTGGGGCGAAACGTCCAAATTTGTTTCAAAAGAGCTCAAAGCCCAGAATTCTTAATCAAGTTCGATCTTCTTTTTCGAAATACTCTTAATTAAATTCCAAAGAGAATTATAACAACCCATTTTTCACTTTCCTCTTTACTGCACTTCTGTGTTAACAAATAAAGTGAAAAAATTGTAATTTTTACAACTTTATTTTCTATCTTTCCGCAAATATTCTGATTAAACTTGGAATCAATCAAAATCAGTACATTGGCATCTGAGATACAAAATTAGTTCATGAAATATTTGAATTAATTTTTATAAGCAAATTTCAAAGATGGTGATTCTACAATTCAATTTTTTTTTTCAGAAAATCTACTTTGTATTTCACCGTTAGTGATGCACGATAAAATTTATTGTAACCAATCAACATGTTTTTATTTTATAGAGAAATTATGCCAACCAAAAAAGACGAATTCTCAACAAAAAGGTCAACTTTTAACCAAATAGTTACATTTTTAACTAAAACAGATGAAATTTCTGGAAATTGTGGAATTTTCAAGCGAAAAAGACGAACTTCCGACAAAAATTTTAATTTTTAACCAAATATTAAATCCTCTACCAGAATAGTTGATGAATTTTCAACAACAGAGTTGAATCCTCCACCAAAATAGATTAATTTTCAACCAAGAAGTTCCATTTTTAACCAAAAAACATATAATTTCTACAAAATGAGGTGAACTTTTCTTGTCGTTTAATTTCCAACCAAAAGTGATTTTTGAGTCAAGAAAGATAAGAAAATGCAAACAAATTGTTAAATTTTCAAGACATAAAGAGGAATTCAATTCAATTTTAATTTTCCGGCCAAACTATGCAAGATGCAAAAAAAAATGTTGAGAAGAAAAATTGTTCACCTCAAAAATATATACAAATTTGTTCGATATTATTTTTTGACATTTTTTTGATTGATTGTTTTTTTGATTTGTTTTAATCGTGAACAATTTTATGGAAAATGAAAAATTCTCGGTACCTATATGTTTTCAATGTTCTCACTGCGTAACCTCGATATAAGGTTGTGGAATATTTATTCTATTAATTTAAAGAAATTACTGAATTACCACTACCAGGGATCACAGTGGTTCAGCAGTTTAATTTTAGGAAAAATAGAGGAATTTTTCTCCGAAAAAGGGGATTTTTTTCTTTTCATTTCCCTATTTTTGGTTTGGAATAACGAATGTATCGCTGGATTCTTCATATCAAATATTCTTTGAGAATTTAAAAAGTATTGGAAAAAAGTAAAAAAAAATAATAATAAAAACATGCTCCCGAGACACTAAGTTTCTGGTTACGGGTGAATAAAGTCTTATGTAAGAAAGTTAGTTAATTCCGAGAAAATGGAGCGGGAATTTTGAGATTAAAATTCCATGGGTTTTACAGCTATTAAAAATAGAATTTTTAATTTTTTGCAAAAATAGAAACTTGCTCCCGAGATATGGGGATGCTGAATGAGAATAAAAAAGGTTTGATCTAAATAACTATTCTGTTCCGAGAAAATCAAAGTTGAAGATCGCTATATCACAGTAAGGCGGACTTTTTCGCCGGAAAAACAAAACAAAAATCAGAAAATATATATTTTTTCAATAAATGATAATTTCAAGAAATATCAATGCTACAAGGTTGAAAATATCATTACTATGTTAAAACTCTAACTCAAATTTTGTAAAATTTTATTAAAATTATTATATAAAAAAATGACATTTCGAAAAAAATACATCTATTGCAGTGTCTATTTGATTCTTCAAGAATTTTTTATAGAATGAAACCATTTTCTATAAAATATTGGTCATCTAGTTCTGTACTGCCACCTTTCATTTAAAATCTTCTTTTAAAATTTTTTAATTAAACTTGCATGCTCATTGCAAATCCTTTCAAATTCAAAATTTTAAGTTTAAGAGTTTCTACATTTTTTTAATTAATTAAAGAGCTTCAAATTTGTCAGTTTTTTTAACTAGAGCCTTAGAAATCTGAAAGCTTTTGAATTATTTTGTAGGTTCTAAACTACGTTTTTCAATTTTTAATCTCTTTAGTTAGATATTTTTCAAATTTTAAGGTAATTGAATCAAAGGCTTTCAAGTTTTGTTGTTTTTCAGCCTTCGGATCCTCGAAAAAATACTCCTTAAAAAAAATAAGGACATTGTTATTATGTGGATATTATCCATTTATACTCGTATTTATTGCAAAGGTGAATTTAAAGTTTTTAAATTGAGATGTTTAGGGCTAACTTAGACAAGGAAATATTAGTTAAGGTATCCATGAATATTATTGAAATTGCTTCAAATTCAAAACTTTTCTTTTTCATTTCGAAAAAATTCAAAAGGCTGGTTTTCAATTTTTAAACTTTTAAGTTATAAAACTTTTAAATTTTAAGGTACGTAGTTGAATCGCAAAGGCTTTAAAATTTGGTAGTTTTTGAACCTTTTGATCCTCTAGAGAGTCATCTTTAAGAAAATTAAGAACATTATTATTATATGGATATAATACATTTATATTTATTGCAAAAGTTAAATTTAAAGTTTCGAAATTGAGATGTTCAGGGCTAACTCAGGCAAAGAAATATTATTCAAGTTATCTTCAAATATTATTGAAATTAATTTGAATTTAAGAGTTTTTAAAACTTAAAGGCTTCTAAATTTGAATGGTTTCAAATTGAAATTCTTCTAAATTTTTTATTTTTTTAAAATGCGGATTGCTCATATAGCTGCATTAGTATAGATTGTGGCGCGAATTTTTGAATATTATAGGTTTCTATTTGAAAAATTAATCGCAGCTTCAAAAAAGGGGAAAAATAGCCAAAATTTTAAAAAATAGGGATTATAAGGGACTTTGAGAAAAACAGGGGGAAATGGGGCAAAAAAGGGAAATAGGGAACTGGCTGTGATCCCTGCACTACTTCAACTTTTTTAAAATCAGAATTTAGATAAATTAGATTGAACGAGAAGCCTTAAACAATTTCTTGTGTCCAAGGAGACACATTTAGTTTTGTAATATACCTAAATTTATATTTAAAAATTGAATATAATAAAAGAGTATCAACATTTTTTGAATTTTTGAAATTAAAATTGAAACTGTTGCGAAATTCGCCGTTTTAAAGTTTGCAGTTTTTAAATTTCGACTGATTCAAAAAAAATTTCAATTGAATTTTGTTCAGTTTTTAAGGGCTCAACATAAGTTGTCGAAATTTTAACTATTCTCAGGCGTGCACTAGCAAACGTTTTTCTACTACACTCGAAATAATGTTTGGTTGAATTAACCAAATTTTTATTGGTTCAGCCATAGCATATGGTTATTAAATTGATAACAAAATATTTGGTTGACACAATAACAATTTCTTGTTCGTAAAATATGATTGATTTCACCAAAAGCTTTGGAAAACTGTATATCGGATTCAGAACAAATATGCTTATGACTGAAAATATATATATTTTTTTCAACATCTACATGCTTAGAAAAAAACCCTAAAGCCAACAGCGAACATCATCAGTCTCAAAGAAACTTCCAGATAATTTAAAAATTTGTATTTTTAATCAAAAACACAAAATGACTATTTTTTTCGTTAAACTTGATTAAAATGATGTACATTTATACCGGTAATTTGAAATTGTTTGATTCAAAAAGTTCAATTTCAAATTTTTTTAAATTTTGAACATAATAAACTTAAAATTGTTCAATTTTAAAGTCGTTTCAAATAAAATTGTTTCATTTGCAACGGTTTTAGATAAAAGTAGTTCAGTTTTCAATATTTTATTCAGAAATTATTCAATATTTACAAGAAATCTTAATTTTTTGCCCATACTGTTCTAAATACGGAAAAATGAGAAAAAAATTACATTAGCCTGAGTTTAAGCTTCAAAATGTTAAGTTATTTAAATGCTCAAAATTAAAATTGCTGAATTACTTGAGCTAATTAATTTCTTAATCGATTAATGAAAATACTTAAAATGCACATAAGCCAAGCCGATTATTTAAATCAGTACTGAGAAGAATTTGAACACTTTTTAATTCAAATGTTGTAAATTGTACAATCGTACCTGAAATCTTCAAAATTAAACAATTTCAATTAGATAAACATTCTGAAGTATTTCACACACTGAAGATTGAATTCTAATTTTAATTGGAATCGCTTTTCGGATTTTTATTTTTCCAGTAGGAACGCATGAATGGAGACTTTTCAATAATTAATGAGTGGAATTATCTCACTTATTACACACTTTAAAAAACAATACTTGAAATTGTTACACCTTCAAATGGTTGGTATTAAATTCAGCAAAATTTTATCTGGAATCAATCAAAATCGATCTAATTTTAAATATAATTTTCTTCAAATAAAGACTCAATTTCGAAATTCAAATAATAAGGACTTAGATTTATACCAATTTTGCTTAAATCCAGACAAAACTGAGTTTGATAAGTCCAAACCAATTTCAAGGTGTGTCAAATTTAAGTATTAATTTTCATTGTGTTCGCACGAATTTTCTGTTAGATGTATCTAACTGAAGTTGGGTTCCTCACTAAAATTTTTTTGGTTTTCCTAACTGAAGTTGGGTTTCTTATAAAAAACCCAACTCCAGTTGTGCAGATCGTGGATCGATTTTTACGGTGGATATTTTAAGTCCTAAAATTGATCGTAGCAAGTTGCAACGACATCCGAGGCAGCAGTGTTACCAACGGGAAATCGGGATTGATCACGTCAATTCATGAATTAATCTTGACTTTATGTTGGTAACACTGCTTTTGTTCTCTTCGTTTCCTCATATTTCGAACACTTTTCTGTACAAGTGTATCTAAAATGCTTTTCGTTAAAATATGAGAATTTCTCTAGGCTTAGAGTTTAGTATATGTCGCGACATCAGACAGTTCACTGCGGTCTCTGTATTCCGGATAAAAATTTATTACTATAGAGCATAGGTTTTTTGTGAACTCTTTCCTATCATATAAAAAAGAGTCAAAAAACAATAACCTTGAACAAAAGTGTTTGTGTTTTTGTGTTTTTTCAATATTGACAAATATAAAGAGGAAAGGTAACACAGATATTAATTTAAAAAGAGATCTTGCTAGATACAACAGAATTTGAGATGGAATCATTAATTGGATACAATGGCTTTAGTTTTGTGTTATAATTTTGAAATTTCGGAAATTAATTTCCAATCAAGAAATTAAAGGATCTGAATTTGGAATTTATTCAGAAGTATTCGCCTATGTCAAATTTTCAATTTTCAATTAATGTATGAGATATGTACCAAAAAAACTAAAATTACTATCAATCTTATCTGTTTTATTTTCAGGTAATAATATTTTTCTAATTTAACAATATTTCAATGTTATACCTGTTGTTTTTTCTATAAATTACCCCTGATGAAGAAGTCTAAATTGGCTTCGAAACATGTTGGTCCCCAGTAGTATAAAAATGACGGAGAAAAGAAAGAGTGTGAGGATGGTTTTCATTGACTCTTTCTTTTTTCTCCCTTTTTTTTCTTCCTGTTGTGTACATTTATTGTACATCTGTCTCTAATGAGCCGAAAAAACAGGTAATCTCAGTCTCTTTTTGAATTGTGAACTTTTTGGGTGTTCTTTTTCAGTACACAAAAAATTTTCATAAGAAAATATATTTTATTTCGATCTTAAGAAACTTTCCTTTTTCGTGATGACTGCTCGTATTTCTTAAACGATGTAAAGTTACGTTTATCGAAGATCTTCACACACACACATCTGTCGTGGGTCGTAGTTTAGGACGCATGTGCTGTTTTTTTTTAAATCAAGTATTCAATATCCCAAAAATGATTTAATGAGTTTCAAAGAACAGATTTTTTGGGATGAGAATAATTTATCACTTCAAAGTATCAAGTTAGGAAAGGGTGTCACAATTCAAGGGGTTTTTTTTGAGATGTTAGTTTGCACCCCCGCACGAAATCATCAGATCACTTTCTGTCCTGGTGAACATCAATGCCTGGATTTTTTGTCCCGACATCGGCTCAGACGCCCCTTCGGCCTACTAGGTTTGCCCTTTTAACTCCCGCGTTTATACTCGCATCATAAAATAACGCACTAAACGTGATATAAAAGGCGCATTAGGTCTTCATGGCCCTTACCTACTCTTTACGGGAGGGGGTGTCTGCGTGGTTGGAATATCGCGAAAGCAGACGTGAGGTCGTTTCATCACTAGTACTTTAAAGGAGAACTATCATGACGCTCTTCAATCCTCTGATTAAAAATCTCTCGCAAATTAAAAGAAAGAGAAAATATATATAGTAGATATAAGGTGGTCTAAAGAAACTATTTTTGAATAGTATTCAAATTTTTAAATCCTAAAGACATACCAAATTATGAATCTTATATTGAATTAGTAAATATTGCAATAAACATGTTTTCGGAAGTTATTTTTGGTTAAATTAATTAACTGATGGAATTCTTAGCTCATGTTTTTCTTCATTCACGAATGAGTCATAAATAGAGCAGGGGAAGAATCACAAGGCTTCTCGCGATCCACGATCAATCCTAATTTTCTTTATAGTGGTGGAGAAAATCAGAAAGCACTTGCACATTTTGGACGGGAGCTGTCATTCCGTTGAAAGCCGTAGAATGTCTCTTTCGGATGAATCACCCTCAATCTGGCGACAAGACCCTTGGAAAATCTACACCCTTTAGCATACATCATCTAGCGCTCTTCCTCTTGCAATGCAGCCTAATAATTTATGACTCCTCGTCACTATGCGCATCTATTATGCGATTTCGGGCTTTCTATCATCATAACTTTGCTTTACCTTCACTGTTTACGCCTTCGTTTCCTCCATAATTCAATCTCGGAATTTCTCCAAAGTTCCTGAAGGATCTAAGTACTTTAATTTAAATCAGTTTGACGTAAATTTATGTGAGTAAAAATGGTAATTATCATTTTAAAATTGAATTTATAATTTGAAAAAAGTGATCTTTTAAAAGGTATAAAAAAAGGTATAAAAAAGATTGCTGCGTGTACATCAGTATCTATGTATACACTCGAGCCGCCGTTTCAGTCCCCCCAGTTTCGGCCTTCCTAGAACGGCTGGTCCTTGCAGTTTCTCCGGCGCGCAGAGCGAGAGACGGTGTTCAAACAAGCGTGAAACACCAGCAGCGTATAGATAAAGGCGCAGTGCGCGTGTACTCAGACTCGAACTCACGTTCGGAGATTGCGTAATATTAGGAAATGATTCTCACGGTCCTGACTATCTACGTTTGGATCCCCCCAATTTGGGACCAAAACAATTTGAAGACAACCCCCGACACTGGACCGAAACCGAGGTTTGAGTGTAAACTTAAATAATCTGCCCGCTGCGCGAGCACACTCTCGTCGCCCCGTACGCGCGCGGCTCGCTTCACTACATGTTTGAGCTCGCCTTCGGCGTGCGTCTATCAGATCTCGCGCTTCGCGGTCGATCTATGT
Organism: Melikaiella ostensackeni; assembly: GCA_032362435.1. Classification (NCBI taxonomy): domain Eukaryota; kingdom Metazoa; phylum Arthropoda; class Insecta; order Hymenoptera; family Cynipidae; genus Melikaiella; species Melikaiella ostensackeni. The sequence goes on along the minus strand of JAUMHM010000050.1, from coordinate 6,431,064 downwards.
ATTTCTCCCATATTTGTACAAAGACCTTTTAAAATTGATGTTCAAATCATTGATAACTGTAATTTGGTGATTGTGAATTCTCTGTTGCTGAAACTCCTTCGGCTTCAACGAATACATTCTCATCACGCGCTTCGCACTCGTTTGACGTATGTCCAAAACGCGAAATTTTCTATACTATTTTAAACTCTATTATATTGATTTCTTTTAAATAATAATTCCAGTACCTTCATTCGTTTAATCAATTAATTTTTTTTTAATTTCAATTTGTAAGAGTAAAGTTTAATTAATTAACGAGACTTCGGTTTTAGGCGAAAAATTTTACTGTCAAACACTTAATGGTATCTTGTGTTGTTTTTCCATAAATTAAAATTCCTTAATCTTAATGGCATTTTTTCACGAATGAAACGAAAACTACCCGCTTTATAAAAAATGTTCAATAACAAATTTGTAGACCTTTTATGGTGAATAATTTTGTTATTAATTATTTTATTATAACTTGTGTTGCTTATCCAAAAATTTAAATTTTTCATTTTTAATGTTATTTTCACGATTAAAACAAAAATTATGCGTTTTATCGAAAAATGGTCTAGAGGGAATTTAAAGATATTTTTAAGGTGAATAATTTTTCTGTGTAACATTTTTTCTTATCTTGCATAGTTTTACTGAAAAATGGAATTTTCCATTTCTAATAACATTTTTCACGATTAAAAAACGTCTGATCAAAAAAATAGTCTTAAGCAAATTTGTAGATCTTTTTGAGGAAAACACTTTACCTTCTTAACATTTTTTTTCGTTGTATCTCCTATAGTGTTGATGGAAAATGAAATTTTTGATTTTTTGAGAAGCATTTTCGATAGATAAAACCAGAACCATTGGACTGAAATAGCTGGTTAACGAACTAACCCTTTATTTTTAGGACTTCAAATAGTGTGCGAAAGGGCAATCTAATCGGATAATTTCTTCGAAAGTTAACGTGCTCACAGACAACGATGACGACGACGACGACAGACAGACACCGAAGTAAAATCGATTTTTTTCTCAATCAGTGAGTCCGAAAACATCGAGATTTGATGAAATCTACGAAAAACAATTTTCACATAAAACCAATACCTTCTCATTGAGATGAGAATGTAAAAATAATACTCTACCTTATAAACTTGATAAACTAAACTACCCTATACACGTTAAATCTTTAAGCTAACTGTGGCTACAAGCAACTCCATGACTCAAAACTTTAAAGTTTTTTTTTATATCGTTTACTAAACTTTTATAAAGAAAAAAGTTTTTAAAAACTTGGCCTATCACAAATGATATAGCGAGGTTTTATTTGAACTTACTGTAAAACTTTTCAAAGCCAAGCTGAACTTATCTAAATGTGAGCTAGACATATTTCAGCATGCAGTACTATGTTATTCTATATTGCTTGCAACGATTTTGATTATTATTTTTGTAATTTATCTTAATATGCCTTGCTTAATAATTTTTTGTCCATTATTGTCTGAAAAAATTATCAGAACATTATTGAATAGAAGTTGATAAAAATACATACATATGGATATTAGAGTGACCTAAAAAATCACATTTTATAAATTTCCACGTGCTAGTTCACCAAATCATTCTTCTAGGCAAAGAAACGTGCACATATTTTTTTATTTGCGAAGAAACTTATTTTTGGTACTCTCTTCAACAACTTTTATGCCTTATGGACTTTAACATGTAAAATGTATCCTATTTTTACTTTTTCAATTTTGGTCAGGAAATAATTAGTCAATTTATTTCACTTTTGTATGCTTGTTTACCTATCAGTGAGTATTGCATTTTTCAAAGTTTTATATCTCAAAAGGACTACACAAAAATTGTAAGCGTATCTAAACTTGCATGAAATTGCAATATTTGGAGGCTCTTTGCAAGCCTTAGATATGCTTGTGTAACTTGGAATTTTTAATACGTATTTTTGAAACTATTGAAAACAGATTTCCAAAAAAAAAAAATGAAATAAACCTTTAATTCACATTAAAAAGAGAAGAAGAAGAATTGGTCAAAAATGACAAATTTAAGTTGAAGATCGGCTAAAGGTGCTACAGGTGGACACTTTGTAATAGCCGCCATAAACTCAACTTGGTTTGGGTCCCTGAATACTCGACTGTAAACTGTTACCAAATGTCACGAAACCAAGTCTTAAACGTTCACTGAAGATTTATCTATTTTCTAATTATTTACTTTACTGAGGACCGAACTTAGTAACGATAAAGTTTCCATAAGGAAAAGAGGTATCGAATATAAGAAACAGCATACTACAGGTAGGACAAGGCACTGAGTTGAATGGGAGAGTAATAAGAGTAAGGCTGTTGTCCGGGTTAAACGAATACGTGTACGTTTATTTGCCTAGAAGAATGATTTGGTGAAGCAGCACGTTGAAATTTGTAAAATCTTTTTTTTAGGCCACCCCAATGGATATAAATGGGTTGCTCAGTTAACCAAAAATATAAAAATTTACATAGAGCAAGAATCGTGGCAGAAGTATAATACATGGACACAAATAGATTTTTAGTAGAGAGTAATGAAATTAATAACATCTTGACAAGGAAGGGAATAAGATCAAAATAAACAACACATTAAGAAAGAAAGATAGATTCTTATCCTTATAAACTTGGACGTATTTTCCAGTATTTTGAAATAAAGCAGGATAGAATAATTTTGAAATTCTTTTTCTCCCCTTCAATAATTTTCTATCGATATTTTCTGTCTTCCGTATTATCCTTATCGTACTGTTCTACATTTCATGTCTAGAGTATCTAGATGTGTCCTTCGTTATTTCACGAAAGTACAACAAAAAATAAGATGGAAATAGAATAACATAAAGCAAACTATCTGTGACTTAGAATTTTTTGGGGGCAAAAAAAGGACGTTATGAAAAGTTAAATTAAAAGAGACAGGATTCTAAAATGGGAATTCTTGTGACATTTCTGGATATTTTGGGTTGAGAAACTTTAAGAAGACATTTCTAGATATTTTGAGTCAAGAAACTTCAAGAAATCAATGATCTTTTCCATCTTAATTACCAATCTGCAGGAAGCTGGTGCCCTCCTCAATATACAACACAACCCGATTATGACTCCTTTGGTGCTGGTTTCGTTCCTATACTTTTCTTTGAATGACTGAAGTCTGGTGGGACTGACGCTATAGCTGGACACGCCACCTTATGACACTTTAGCTGCTTATGTTGGACATGATTTTATACTTAAATGGAAAACATTTATCGTATCTAGTTGGTATTTGGGTGTATACTTTAAAAAATGAGCAATACAAATAATAATGTAGCCTCGGATTTGATTGACACTTCTGTTGACGAAAGACATACCCTCGGAAAAGTTTCAGGCGATAAATGGAGACTGGGTGAAAGACGCGCGAAACAAAAGATTTTGATTACTCATGGGCCCTCGTGAAGAGCTTTGCTTACTGGATGTGGTTCGGGTAAGAAGTATGGATCTTCCTATGGGTTTATTAGTCATCCCTTAGTTATCCTTGCCATATAAATTCCTCGATCCCCGGTAGTTTAACGAGGCTAGAGCCGAACGAGTTACGCTCATCCCGAAAAGGATTTGGCTTGATGGTATAACAATAATTATAATAAATGAATAAATTATCGTGCTCAATGAATCTTTTCCATTCCTGCATCAACTTTGAATCATATTAATACAAAAAAAAATTCTGTAAAAAAACCCATGTTTAAAATATTATAAAGTGTAAATTTATGGGGCGGGAGGGGATCACTTCTGGGAATTTTTCTGTATGGATGCAATTTTAAATGGGACGGGTGGAGGAGGAGTAAAAATGAACAATAAGAGTGTGATGTCATTTATGCAGGACGCCTATCAGTTTTCAGATGTTAGTGGTAAAAATAAGCCCTCAAAATTTCTGCAACTTTATCTGCAACTGTCTTGAACACACATGGTATTAGACATCTTTTAATTTGAGAACATTTGATCAAACGAATTTGAAATTTTTAGCAATTTTTACTATTATAAAGCTTCTTCTATGAGGAAACAAAATGGATGAATTTAATAGAATAAATTTGGCTGGATAGAAATATATCAATGGATAAAATATTGGAAAAAAGCATATGGGTTAGGAATGGATATTCATATTCTCCATGCTATTGTGTTATTGGAAGGGATTGAGGATGAACCAAAAAAATATTTAAATTAAATTTCAACAAAAAATTTGAATTGAATCGCCAAAAATAATTTCAAAATTATTCAACGGCTGTTACTAAAAGGTTGAGATTTTTGGTCTATAGCATAAAAGTATTTTAAATTTATTAAAGTTAAATAAAACTTAGATAAAAGTATTTATAAGCCTGACAATAATTTGTCCTTTCTTCTTGATTTATTGGATTCTTCCAGCAGATTTTCTATTCCATCCTTCTTTTCTAATTCGTATTAATCATAGTCAAGTCACTGCATTCTAAAAATATTCTTAACTTTTTGGCAGAGATTCATAATATTACTAATTTTAGTTCCAATTGATTTCTTAATTTATTCGCAGTCGCCTCCGAAAATATAAGAACGTAAATCGTTTAATCGCATCTGTGTTTAGGTGTGTTTATTAATAAGATTCAAGTAGCATCAATTGGCTTGTTTGCATCGTTCGAACGCTCTACGTAACATCCCTATCAAATTTATATCAAGCTCTCCAAACGCTCGTTCATTTAAACAGGACAATGCCCTCACACTGAAAGCATAATGGTGCATTTCTGAAGTCGGGTCATAGAATTAATGCAACATTCGTTTTTGGTGCTTTAATGTTAAAAATTTTTAAGGTATAAAAATTGAAATAGGGTAAATAGGGATATTACCGTCACCTTAAGAAAAAGTTTTTAGAGAAAGAAGAGTATTAATTTGTGTGTTTATTATCTTGTAACAGAGATAGCTCTGTGTGAAATGGCAGATTTTTTCCGTTTTTCAACAGTGCCTATAAATATCATTACTTTTTCATCAAACTCTTGTTATATTTATTTTAAAATACTTTATTCAAATGCAATGAAAACACCATATTTCCAGTAAATGACACCCCACATTTAGTAAACAACACCTCCATTGATTATACAATTAAAAGAATTTAGAAAGTTATTCGAGAAAATTGTATGTAGTTAAGTTTCTTTAGATAATGAAGAATATAATTTTATATAATTAGGGACGATTTCACAAGAAAAGAGGAAGTTTTCGTCGAAAAGGAATACCTTTGATATTGTGTGCTTGTGTTAAGTTGTTCATGTCACGACTTTGTCAGATTCATTCGGAGTTGATTGTCATTGTATCGATGATTGATTTTGGAGATTCGAAAATCCAAAACTAATTAAATAGATATGGGGAAATCAAGATTTATAGAAAACGATTTCCTAGAAACGAAGTAAACAAACAGCAATTATAAAAACATGTATATCAATAATAATAGTGCGTATAGTCCCCTAAAAACTTTCTCCTATTGGGTGTAGTTTACTGACAGATATGTATGTCGTTTATTGGTTTTCAAGTTACGATAAGAATATTACAAATATAATACATCTACTTGAGTTTCAGAATATTATTTATTTAATTATATTGCTAAACATAATTAACTAACCTCTGAAAGTACTGCAAAATAAAAAATACCTTTTCTTCTAAGTTTCTCAGGACTTTCAAATTAACGACATCACTAATGTTTACAGTGTAAACATGTCCTTCTGTAGGTCGCAACAAAAAGTATTATTTTTATTTTATTATTATACCATTAAGCCAAATTCCTTTCGGGGTAAGTGTAACTCGTTCAATTCTGGTCTCATTTTACTACTGGGGATTAAGGAATTTGTATGGTAAATTTGGGTACGAGATGTTTAGAAGGAGAAGGAATAGGTTTTAGGTCAATTCTACAACGTCGCTCCGACACTAGTCGCTTGATCAATCTCTCTAGGAATCAACCCAAGTGAAGAGCTTCGCAAAGCCATTATAATAACGGGAATGATTGTAACAATCCACTAAGAAAATCTCTTCACGCGGGCCTATCAGTATCTAGAATCTTTCGTTTCAAGCATCACTCTTCTTCTTACAAACAATTGCTCTCCATACATCCCCTTCATACATCCCATGCATTGTTTCATGCACGTTCTTGCATTTCTACGACTTCGAATATTCCTTCTCTTCAGGGTCTCATTAAAACATTCCAACCATTCTTTCTTCGGTCTACCTCTGGGTACGCTACCACTTAATTTACCTAAATATACTTGGTTCGTTAAACGTTCTTCACTCACTCTCTCAACATGACCAAACCATCTCAGGGAATTTCTTTCACTCTTGTCAAACAATGTTTCTTCTACACCACATTTTTTGAGAACCCACTATTACTGGCTTTGTCCATTAGCGTTTTACCACACATATTCCGCAGGAACTGCATGCCAATGAATATAATTTCACTAATATGGTACTAAATAAATATTGAGATACAACTTACTTAGATAATAGAATATTTACTCACGGACGAGTATCTATTTTAAATGCCCATAATTTTAATGAGTGCATTTTTATTGCATAGTGTCGTTTACTTGAAGGATGTCGGCAATACCTCTGTTCATCCTACGATTTGAAATTCAAATTTAAGAAATTAAATTTAGAATCAATCCAAGTTTAATTTCCTCTTTAACGCCCAGCATTCAAATTTATCTATGAAAGCTTTAAAAGGAGACAAGAATCTAACGATCAAATTTGGACAACACACTGTTAAATGTGTCCATTTTCCAATTTGAAATTCGTGTGTTGGATTACATCATAAAACATCCAAGTGTCTTTCATTGTATCTTTGATGTTAAAGTTTTGTGAACAGTAAAATTAATTTTAATTTTTCATTCTTAGTTTAATTCAGTCTTCGACTGTTTTAATGAAATATATATGTAGGTGGGGGGGGCGTGCCCCCCTGTGCGCCTTTTGCGCCAACCCCCGTTTAATGTTCCTCATATATTTAGCAGTAAACATATTATTGGTCTTTAGCCAATATCATTAAAAATATTTTAGAGATCATTCAAAAAATGCGCGATACATATTTTAGGAATTTTAACCCTCTCCCCCTCCTGCGTGATTCGTTTTGCATTGTTCTCAACATGGAAAATGATACTTTCTCAGACCCCCGCCACCTGAACGCAAGACGTATTTTGTGAATGACCCCTTAGGGACCGTTCAAATATTACATCACACGCCCATGTTAAATTTACATACACTTACTATAGAAAACGCGTGACGGGGAGGGGGGAAGGATTTCCCGAAAAAGGGGAACGGCACCTTATATGTATTTATAAGAATGCACGTGCCTATCCTCCATTAGGTTTTTTCTTAGTAAGTTGTAGTTATATATCTTTAGAATATTGAATTGCATTGGAATAAAATAAAATATATTAATTAAGATACCTTTCGAGAGGGTCTCGCTTTTCGAAACAGCGGAGGTGAGATATTTTTATAATATAATACAGGTATACCTCCAAACCCCAGTCTCAGACTTATCATTTGTATGTTTCATCTTATTGTTTTCGGTTTATTATTTTACATATTTTTTATAATACCTTATCTTTCATGATACCTCTTAACAGCTTATTTAGAAATATTTTCACATTTTTTGTCGTTAGTTAATTTTGTGGTTTTCGTACGTTAACAACAAACAATTGTATTTTACGAACACATAAAATTTTGAACAAAATTTTTTATTTTAGATTGAGTTTTAACCAAATATATAATAATAATTATGTATAGTCAATTTCATTCAATTTTGTTTCCAAAATGCTCCACTGGGTTTACGATAATTATAAAAGTTTACTGGAAATGTGGAAAAGGAAAAAAAGTATGGTTAACGGGTGTGGTTATTCTATTAAATAATATTGAAGCAAAGTGGACATAAGGTTGGAAAGAAGTGACATAAGATTGTATTGTAAAGCATTCACACAAATTAATAAGTTTAGTATTTTAAGGGAGAAACGAAAATGTTGCAGGTATTTTAATTATTGATTAATAATTCAATTATTAATTTAATAATTAATCATTTTCCCCCACCCCATGTTAAAATAAGTGAATGTTGATAATTTCTATTTCCAATGATTCCTTATTTCTAATATTAATCATTTATTCTATTCAATTTTGCTTTCAAAGTGCACCGATCACCATGAGGGTATAGTATAGTATATTATGTAACATGTGCGTAAAATGCGGTTTTACACACGCAATCGACACAAGTGGGTAAATCGTACGCACATGTTGCATCCGACATTTTTTAACACAGTATGCGTAAAAATGCGTTTTTACACACCCATATTAGTGCGTAGAACTAGTGTTATTTACTTTTATTTGACGCACTAATATATGTGTGTAAAAACGCATTTTACGCACACTGTGTCAAAAAACTTATTACACTCAACTTTCAATTTATTTTAAGTCTCGGGCATTGCCTCGATGATCATGACTCCGTTCCAAGAATTTCTACCATGTAAACAAGTCAGGGCCGTATGAACCGTTTCCAGTAGAAATATATAATATTAATATGGTAAACTGTATTTTGTACAAATTTAGATTTTTATTATCATAAAGGATGGAACTTTTTTAATAATGAAGACTAATTAATGAAAAGAGAATTTTCCACGTATATTTAAAAATAAATGCGAAATATGCACGCGAGTATTCGAACTGCCCGCTTTGTGTCTACGGCACTGCGTAATTGCGTCGCGTTTGCAGCGCCCCTTTTCCTGCCCCCCCCCCCCCCCCGAAACCCCTCATCAACAAATGAGAGCCAGCTGAATTCTCGGAAGACAATAAACTGAGGGCAAATAAATCAAGAGTTGAGTGCAGTTATAAAGGTTTACCATAGTGCGATAGTATGGCACATAGGGCAATATGACATATGGAGTACTATCGCATATGGAATGATATGGCATATGGGATAATATGGCACAATTGTACTGTCTTTTCCAAAAACAAATTTTAAAGATTTGAGTCTATGATTTTAGCTAAGGTTGTATATTTAGTACAATAGTGTACTATTTTTTCCAAAAACGTAGTCTAACAGTGTTGGGGCTATGTTTTTGGTTAGGGTAGTATGGAGTGTCTCGATTCCATGACACAACGGTGGCGGCGAGATCTTTTTATAATAAAGAGAGATTTATTAAGACTATAAAATTCATTTGCAGATTAATAGGAGTATTCTTCAACAGCAATAATAATACTTAAATAGATAGATTATACACATTCAAACAAGATCATACCCATACATCAAGAGGATAAAAGCACTTCACAATTAACATTTCTGATATCATTTTAACAAATTTTTTTCAATTCGCTACAACCGAAGTCAACCAAGGTACCTTTCCAAAACAACCGAAGGTCAACGTAATTAGCTACCTCTGGAAAATAAGAGAGTCTAGATTTATTGAAGTGTGGACATTCGACCAGGAAATTGTGAAAATCATATTTTGTTGCACCACAGTACAGACATAGCTCACCTTTAGACAGGTTATATGTACAAAACTTATATTATCATATATTTGGTGAACTATATGATGATACATGTTTTGTATGTAGTTTCTGAACAGATTGCAGGTTCGTTACGTTGAAAAGCAAACTGTACCGAATTCCATGAACGATGTTTCTACTTCAACAAGCGAGTGCGTTATCATATTTGCGAGAGATGCCGCGTATATAGAATGTTTGGATTAGTTTCAGCCTAGAGTTTTGCAGTTTGCGCCACCTCGTTACATGATTATTTCATTATGGATGCTTTCTAGCTAAAGGTAATTATTTCTAATTATAACTACCAACATTCCCGATACAGCAATTATTGCCACCGATACCACCTGTGTTTATTCACATCTGTGTTCATGAGCTCATTGTATTAATCAACGTTAAAATTTAGAAGTATTAACGTGTTATAATTTTCTTAAACTTCAATTTGAAAATTTCTTTCTCTTATCATAGAATTTACGCACAAAGAAACAAAAATCTGTTATATAGTGTGTGAAAATTTAGAGTACACAATATTACTTCGAAATGAAGTCGTGAAAGTCTTTGAAAAAAATTCACGCCTACTACTATGGCGCGATTCGAATCCACGTCTTTCGATTGCCGATCGAGTGCTCTTACCACTATAAACTCCCAAAAACCTGTTATGTTACAGGGGTCTTATGTTAAAATAGTTACAGCATAGCTTTTCATGTAAAGCTTACAGATTTATTTCTAATATTGACAGAATTTTTAGTTATATCTAAAATTTTTGGCTATAAGTAAGGACAGCATAGTTTTTTCTGTAAATCTATAACAAGAATTTTTGGTAAATCATACATAAAATTTCTCAAATCTGACAGGATTTCTGTATAAACATTACCGAAAAGTGCATGCTGTCACTACTCTGTAGGATTAGCCGACTATTTTTTCTTCGTGCAGAATTTTCAGTAGTTTAAAAACTTTTACGGATATTTTCTGTAAAATTTACAGGCTTCTTCTTTATAGTTCACATTTCTCTGCGTGGAAATTTAACTTATTTTGCTTGACGCAAAAAAGATCTCGGTTTTTTTAATTTGTTGAAAACTTTAACCAATTTGTCTTCGTTGGGTTTAATTTACGCTGGGCTGTTTAATTCATTCTAATTCGGTTGATTTCAGTCTTATATTTTAAATGTTATCTGCGTCTAGTCGTCTCGAAAAACTGGCAGAGCTGGAAAAGAGGATAGACGAGTCGCCACGAAATTTCGGGACAACTAGCCAAACTTATCAAAAATGTTTGATTACTCATCCTGTATTTCGGAATGACAATACACTTTGTCAAAATTTACTGATTTCTTGAAAGCATTTAGATATCAACAAGTACAGGGTTCGATTGAAAAGTAATGAGCCTTATTTTTTTTAAGCAGTTTTATTAAACCTTTTGGCTTATACAA
>JAUMHM010000050.1:6370448-6385916 GCA_032362435.1 Melikaiella ostensackeni | reverse complement strand
TATAATAGATAAATACAAAAAAATTATATATATATATATATATATACATAGATAGTTTTTTTTGTTAGCTTTCTCGCATACTTTGTGCATGAATAACAAGCCTATCTACAGTTTTGTATATAAACAATTAAAATTATTTTTCTTGCACCAATGAATAGAGCAGGTCTGAATTACCCATTTCGTTGGATTTCAACAACTCCTATTTGATTCACACAAAATTTCTTTAAATCGAACAATTTCTTTGTTAAACTCAAACATATTATTTCTTTGATATTGGATCAAACAAATGTTCGTTTATTTTAAACATGTAGTTTTTGTGCAATTTAAATAAATTCTGTTTCACTCAGATAAATTATTTCAAAAATGTTAACTCAAAAGTTAGTGTAGAATTTGAAATTTAAATCCTGCTTTATGAATCAATTTTATAATGAAGATGTTAAAAATTAACTAACTTCAGTTTCATAGTTTCTAAATTGCACAATTTTAAGCTAGTAGCGTGTAAAATATAATTTTTTTTTCAATTGCAAAAGAGCAATTTTGAAAAGAAAGCATTAAAGTCAGAACAATTTTCAGATTTGAAAATTTAAGATTTTTTTATTCAAAATAGATTAAGATAAAATGTAAATTTTGGGAATTATCTTATTTCAAATTGAAAGCGTTTCAAGTTGTACAATTTGTAATTGGAGTATTAATGACTGTCTTTTTAACATTGAAAATGTTTGAAAATGTTCATTTTGGATATTTTTCCATTTGAGGGCCTCGAAATAAAAATTTGTTCAATTTTCATGCTTCTAGTTTGGAATCTTATAATTTTAGATATTTTTCATTTGGCGATTTTATAATTTTGAAAGCTTCGATTTTGTACAGTGTGAAACGTTTAAGTTTGAAATTGTTCGATTTAATTTTTGATTTTAAATTCTTCAAATTTAGATTCTTTTTTGCATGCTTCAAATTATAAATTTGTTAGTTTTGAAGTTTTGAATTTCAAAATTTAAATAACCGAGAAAATGTTCAAAAACTGAGAGAAAACCGGGAAATGACTCTTGAACGGCATAATACCTTGATGATGTTCAGGTTGTACACTCAACCAATTATTGAATATATCTTTTTAATGATTTATAAATTCAAACAGAAAATGTGCCATATTTCTTTTATTTTTTTGCAGTATTGACTCCGAGGTCTGAAATCTGTCATACTTTGGTCGATTTATTTTTAAGAGAAATAAAATGATGATCCCATATAGAAATTGCACGAAAAACAGGGCAACGATATTTGTCCACCTGCATGAAATTTTTATCATATTCATTTTTCCCTTTCAAAATTTTCATCGCGTTCTTTAAAATGACAAGACTGAAGGAAATGTAAAATGTATGCTTGAGAAGGTATACACTAAACTTGAACAACATACAGCAAGATAGACGATATTTCACTGGAACGAAGCAGAATTCCGTGTACATAATGCAAAAGTAAACTCATAGTATTCAGTGTTTACTTTATCTTTCTCTTACAGCGAGTGTACTTCACATTTAATGTTGATGAATTAATTGAATATTGAATACTTTGCCTTAAGTTTTTGAATTAATTACTTGATCCATTTACAAGGTATAGTATTTAAATAGCCTTCTGCTAGATGCATGTATGTCTTATAAAATATACGTGATTTTTCAGCTGAGCTAAAAACGGTGTGATTTTATAAAGAATTAATCTAGAAGCTTTTTCAGGAACAGTAACAATTTCCTGAGGCGACTTGGCAATGTTGAATAAAGATTCTTCTGAAACGTGTTCCCATTCAGTAACAAATATCTTTCATTTGAGCTAAATTTTTTCTCTTTGGGACCGGTGCAGCAATTTTGATAGGGTATTGCTGGGGCCCAGATGGGATTTTCCTATTGTTGTTAGAGTCCGAATTTAGCAAATTGTTACGGTTCCTACCAGTTTGGTTACGCAAAATTGTTGAGGGCCATCAAAGAAAATTTGATAAGGCCTCTAACAAGGATCATTTTTGAACTCCAATTAATTTCAGGGGTCCTCTCTGGGGCTCCAATAGGGCCATTTTCTAAATAAATGCTGTTCTTGTTTTGTGCATTGACAAAATAAGTCCGGTATAGCGTCAAAAATTTTTCAAACCTTTAAAACATCTTCTAGAGTATATTTTGAAATATATCGACAGTTTTTATTGAAAAAATTGTTTTCCTTAAGTTATAAATGCTTAACATTTTTTCAATGATTTAGGAAAAAAAATTATTGGAACAAACAATACGTGTCCTAGAGTTACATCGGATTCCGAAATCATTTTGAAATAACTTCAAGCATTTATAATTTGGAGGAAAATGTTTATATGTTCTCAAAATATATTTAAGAAGATATTTCAGTAGTTCAAAAAAATTCTCACGCCATATCAAACTGGTATAGATCAAGCATTTTAAGCCTCAAATTTTCCCATGCACAAATTTAGCATGTCAGATTTTTAAATTATTTTTTCCATATTGCAAAAAAAAATCTCTTTGGTCATGTAACTTACTCAGGGCCTGGAGCCGTCCTGTACGGGCCACAATAGGGGGCTTATTATGGAAGTCACCTTAATGAAAAGGGTTGCCATATTTAGTCCACAGTAGGTCCTGATGAGGGTCTCCATAATAAGGGAAAACTATTGGGGCCCCTAAATAAACCAATGTTGTTAGAGACTGTGAGGGCAATTTGTACACGGGTATACGTCTTTCCCTTTTTTGTGATGCTGTTTTTGCTTGATTGTTTTAAAAGAATGACAATAAACCAAGGGAAGAAGCGTTAACGAAAATCGCCACGAATCGTGATTGTCAAGACCCCTTCACACAATATTCAACCAAGTTAATTGCACCATCCTGAGTGACTCAGAGGTCTGCGGGTGATGGCTCGCAGAAATCTTCTCGACGCCAAAGGAAGTCATTGTCATAGTTTAGGGCTGCACAAAATTAAATTCTTTATCTTCTCTTAGCACCAGGTTCTTCTCTATGAACAAAAAATTTCATTCATGATTCAACCGAAAATTTAATAGAGTTGAAATGATGTATTTATTTTTTAGTCAATTTTGTGTAAACAGTAAGCTTTATGAGCTTTAACCTTTATTTCACTTAAAATGTTTTTTGTACTCTTTAAATCACATTGTTGCATTCTGTTTATTACGAAACTGTCAGTTTCTCAATTACTAACAGAATTTCTCGAAAGAAAAGTGAAATATAAAATAACAGCTTGTATTTCTATAAGGATAAAGTTCACAAACTCATAATAACTTCTACTATCAGAAACTATAGATAATATCATCTATAGGTAGTTAGTTTTATCGATTACAGGCCAAACTTCTCAAAGTGAGATTATACGATTCAAGAAATCTTGCTTTTTTCTCGATTCTCAGTAAATATAAGCTTATTAATTCAAAAAAATTCTAATTCATTAAATAAACCCAATAAAAGAAACTAATTTTAACTGAATTAGTGGAATTTAAATCATTTATTAAACAATTTGTATGAATATAAAGTTTAAGAAATGTCCTGTCACCTTAGAGTTTTGATAAAAAATCTAATAACTGTATTACTTCTTCGTTGTCATTGATTGAGAGATGCTCAATCCTCGAATGAATTTCAAAGATCTGTAAAAGTTGTAACATAATTTTCAGATCACAATTCGTAATTGACTATTTGTTTGAATTCGCTTATCATTGAGGAGAACCGTTCATAGCTATTATTATTACGGAAAGGCAGGGACATTAAAGTCCCAAAGCACTGAGGTTTTTAAAACCTACTGTACTGTAACCTTTTTCAAAATTCCCATCGAAATCAAGGGCGTTCGACGTAAGTCCACGCCGCAAGAATTCGACGGGTAAGAGCCAGTGAAAAATGTCACTTTACTAAGGATGGCTTAGAAACACTGTATGAACTATTATCACGCTCAATGATAACCCGCGGCTGCATTCGACTTTTATGAGATGTTCTCGCATTTGCCTGGACGTTTGGCCAGGGGAAAGGAAAACTGCAGAAAACCTGCTCCCGAAAACAGCTGGTTTTCCGATTGTCGAGTTTGGATGTAGACACTCGATATCATCGAGTGTACACATTCATCCTCGTCGTCAAACCTCCCGCTCGACATTAGTTAGACTAATGCAGCTACTTCGGTTCTTATTACAACTATTACAACTGTTTCTATTACAGATTTATGGTATAAAATCATACAGAGAAGTTAATTTAAGTAAATACATATATTTTTTCTCAGTTCAATTTGTATTGTATAATCTCGAAATTCTTCAAAATTGATTAAAATACCAAGAGTCCAAAAGTAAAACTGGACGAAACAAAATTATTCGTCAGAAGATCGTGGAAGTTTAATGTCAAGGAAGGTAATTTCCTCTGGTTGCACGCAAGCAGTTACAATTACAATTACATAGGTAGTTACTATACGTAACGTACTCGTGAACTTCATTCATGGTTGCGGAACAGAGAAACTCCTTCATCAAACGTAATGCTCATTGTCGACCTTGGGAGGTATTGCATAAACGATATTCAACTACATTTATGAAACAAAGTTCCTGATTACTAGAGACTCCAACCCTCGATTTAAATGATCAGTTACTTTCAATCCATTATAATATCAGAGTTTCTGAAAGTTTTACAGGAATGATTATTATCCATTACAATAAAAAAGTGATGCTGAGAACGAAGTTGAATATAGCTTATCTCTAATTTTGTTGGAGTGTTGAAAATACAAAAAAAAATCTGCCCGCTGTACGGACACTGTGCGGGCGCGGTTAGTTTTTCTTGAGAACAATCCAATTGAAAACGTTTCAAAGCTTTATCGCTACGAATATCATTATCTCCATAAAATTCGTTAACAATTTTCTTAATTTTTTGGCATGGTCATTCTGGATTTTTGGGCGACGTGACACTACGTTATCATGTACTTACAATTCGTGAATGGTCCCTCTATTATGCTTGACGTTTTTTTTAAAAACACGGACAAAAAATTTGTTTACCGGTACCGACAAGCAATTTTTCACCGGCACCAACAGCGTATAGGTACACTAATTATTATTTTCTCATTTGTTTCAGGTGAGTTATTGAAAAGATGATACTTATTACCTTTCGCAAGTAATGGTAAGAATATTAATTTTACTTATTTTAGATTGAATTTTTATAGATAATAATTATACAATCTCATAATAATAGCACTGAATATTGAACAGAATTGGGAATTGCATGCGCATGGAGAAAAATGCGGATTCAAGATGTATCTTTGAGTACCCGATATAAAGTAATGAATGTGAGGGAATAAGACTGAATGTTAGAAGTTTAGCAATTCCTTTTCACGATGAAAGTATGAGACTAAGTCTCAGACTTTGCCATACCTTTGCGTCATCTAGTCCATGACCGTTTGCTAATTTTATTACAAAAGATACTGTATGCATAGTTCCAAATATAAAATGTATAGTACTCTTCCCGAAAAAATCAACAGGAAAATGAATTGCTAGACTTCTAGTACTCAGTGAATGATTTTGGATTCGCATTTTTCTCCCTGTGAATTCTTAAAGATTCAACTATTTCATTTCAAAATTGTACAAGTTAAAATTGAACGATTTGACAATAGACCAATTTTAAATTTATGAATTAAGGTATTATCATCATGGAGTAGTTTTCTAAGGAATTCTTTCAAATTGGGAATATAGATTCATCAAAGTGCTATCTAATAGTCTGTGCAATTAGAAAGAAGTTGAGTATTCTAAAGTTGAAATAATTGAAAGTAAAATTAGCAGCACCTTATACACGTAGGCCTTATCACAGATATTGAAAATGCCACACAAATAAATTGATGTCAATTTTGTCGGTCTACTGGTCATTCTTTCATTCCAACCGTGAATTAAGTAAAAGGTGATATTTTAGTTGTTGACCAGGTAAAAGATTTAAATAAATTGATGTCAATTTTGTCGGTCTTACCTGGTCAACAACTAAAATATCACCTTTCAAAATGCCACACAGTTTACCTTAGCGGCTAAACTCTTCATACGATTTTTTTTTTAAACTAAGAAAACATAGAAGGATACAATACAGAGGTACTGTGAAAATATCATAATTTTTTGCTATTTTGTTTATAAAGTAGTGTTCTGAAAGTATGAATAAACGGAAAGATCCGATAGATATACTTTCACATGCATTCAGTTGATCGACATGAAGTTGGAGGATCTTCAATGGGCGTGTGTGTGTGTGTTCTCCGTATGGATAGCTTTGTATGAATTTATGATGATAATACCTTAAAAAGGTTCATACTTTAATCATTTATGATTGAAAGCCTTGTCTAAAAAATTACATTAATTAAAATCTGAATTTGAATGGGTTGGTGAGGCCGATACGTTAGAGTATAATTTCACAGATTGTAGAATACTCTTCAGATAATTGACCAGTACTTACTACAATGATAATACCGACTGTCCCGAAAAAAATTGTCTAAACAAAGATTTCCAAATATGGTGTGTATCAACTACATCATGCTGCGCTAGACTGTCTTATGCCCATTTACGAATACATAGAGATACGACACTTTACCGCAGTATCAGTAGCATATAGTTGATACACTCTATTTTTGAAAATCTTTATTGAGACGGTTTTCTTCGGGACAGTCGATACAGAATTTTTTTCAATACAGAATTTTCTAACACGCGCTTATAAGCCGTTTTAATCAATAATGCTATAAGCTTAATTGTGGAATATTCTCTCCTTTGAACGAATGTTCTACAGGTCCCCATCAAAATTATTAGCAGACTGCCTTTGTTATTGAAAGTTTCATCAATAGTTTGTTCCAATAACCTACGGTCATGTCTCGCTGTATTAATAGCTCTTGCATGGCAAGGCACTTCAGTGGTATCGCGCTCATGTTACCTACATACAATTTCAGAGGATATGCTGCATTATGGTCTATGTCGTACTAGCACGACAACAATTGCATTCAGTTGGCAAATTGATACACAAGCCACTACCTGTCTTCAAGATGCGACTATAAACTCTAAATCTGTGTTAGCGAAAATTCCACTCATTGAATTAATGGGTATAGTTCTGAAAACGTCGGACCTCCGATTTTCTTGAAACTGAGTATATTCACGTACTTTGACGCGCTTATTACGAACATGATAGTGAAAGTTGGTGCAAATTTGATTTTCGTGGCAAAAAACATCAGAAAAACTTATAAAATCATACGCAATCATACACAAAGTTTACAAAATTGTAACAAGGTGGGGTACGATCGGGGTTGGGTCTCTCTTCAGTGTTCGCGCCAGTGTTGGGTAGTTACTCGTTATTAAAAAAGTTACGTTACTTGTAATTTGTAACGTAACTTAGTCGCTTTCTTATACAAGTAACTTGTAACGTAATTTAGTTACTATTTTTGCAGTCACTTGTAACTTTAAGTTACTCTCTTTATCGTTACTTTTTACAAAATTAAATAATCTCTCAGATTTTTTAGTTTTTTTCCCGCTTGAGGGTTTTCTTCCCACACACATAAAACGTCACTCTAACTTTCTGTCATGTCAGATTTCTCTCAGATTGTGCAGCGATGCCCGAACGGGTAATGCACAACAACTTCTTCCAGTCCGATCATTCTTCGGGGAGATCACTAATCGCGAGTGCGCGACTGGCGCGGCTTAAAAGCGCCACTCGCGTGCATTGAATCTCACAAGAGGGGGCGATGGTTGAGGCCCACTCATCTCCTCCCCTTCGTTTAACATTTTATATTTTGTATTATCTATCATTTCAAAGTGTAAAACGTAAAGTAATTTTCAAAATTTCTTAGATTGTCAATTATTGCATTGTGGTAGCATAAAACTTATACGGACTTAGAGAAATTGTAGTTTATGCATTTGAAAATAGTGTTTCCATCCATGGCAAGGTAGTTAACTAGTTATTTATAAATTAATTAGTGGACCAACGCATGTTACCTCACCTACGCATTTTACCTATGCCCATTTATTTCAAAATCTCAAAAACGAAAAGGTGGGGGAGGGCTAAATTTAGAGTGACTTTTAGGTAACTTGAAGGTTCTTCTTTCAGTTACGTAACTCTAACGAGTTACTTCTTCCAAAAAAGTAACGTAGCTGTAACTAGCTACTTTTTTGCTGAGTAATGTAACTGTAACGAGTTCCTTAAGAAACAGTAACTTATCCAACACTGGTTCGCGCTTTCGGATGCGTCTTCATTATTCTCGAGTATTGCGGGGCGGCAAGGCATCAATGTGACTGGTCAAAGAAATAGTTTAGGTCACATCGCTAACCCTTTCCAATGTCTCGTGGCGGGCGGGAAGACACCCCTGTGACTGGTCAGAGAAATAATTTAAGTCACACCGCTATCCTTTTTCAACTTAAACAAATATGAGATCTTCGTGATTGTCTATCTTCAACTTCGAATATCTCGAAAAATATCTCTCGTAGGCTAAAAATGGGTACAACCGAAAATATGTGCTTTTATAAGATCTACAACTCTTGTTCGAAGTATTTTACAAAATTCTTTGTATTTACTGAAATAAATGCGAAAAACCATCTTTTTCATCAGTTTTGTATGGTTTCCGTTATGAAGATTAAATTTGCGCCAATCTTCACTATCATATTTGTAATGAGCAGGTCAAAATACATAAATATAGGTAGTTTCAAAAGAATCGGGGGTGGGACATTCTCGCAATTGCGTCATAGTGTTGGTGACGTAGCCTATTTAAAAGTTTCACAATATTACCTTTTTTTTTTAATGATTATTCAGCGTCTCATTTACAGCTATGTAACTAGTGACGAGAACAGTAGACTGAGAAATAGGATTAATGAAATTTCACGGTTATTGATCAATTTTGCAAAATTTATCTGGTATAGGAGGGAAAGATGCTAGTATAAGAGAGAGTGTGTTTGGAACAATTAGTTAAATATAGATTGCTAGTTCGTATTTGAGAAAACAAATTGATTTCTTCTAAATATTTGTTTTTTTCGACTCGCGTGGGTTGTACTAATGCTTCTTGAAGAGAGTTTGGTGTTCTTTATTTTTCACGAAATCCACTGTACTTCCTTCTTTATTCTTAATATAAATAAAGTAAAATGAGGTGGAACAAGTGTGTAAATAATGTTTGTTTTTCCAGTTTGACACAATGACTTGTAGACACGTTATGTACGTGGAGATGACGCAGCCTGTTTACAAGTTTCACAATGTTACCTTCTTATTTTTTTAAATGATTATTTAACGTCGCATTTATAGCTATGTAATTAGCGACGGGAACAGTAGACTTAGAAATAGGATAAATGAAATTTTACGGTTATTGATCAGTTTTTCAAAATTGATCTGGTATAGCACGAGATGCTAGTATAACAGAAAGTGTGATTGGGACAATTAGTTAGATGTAGAATGCTAGTTTCAATTTGAGAAAACAAATTGATTTCTTTTCAATATTTGATATTTTTGCCTCACGTGGGTTGTACTGATGCTTCTTAAAGAGAGTTTGGTATTCTTAAATTTTCTCGGGTTCCACTGTACTTCCTTCTTTATTTTTAACTCGAATGAAGTAAGATAAGGTAGACTAAGTGTGTAGATAATTCTTGTTTTAACATTTTGGTACAATTACTCCTAAATCCATTATGTTTATGGAGGTGACGTAGCCTATTTACAAGTTTTACAATTATTGTCTTCTTATTGTTTCAATAAATTTGAAAGTGTTACACAGAGGCGTTCTTTTGTTAAACTTTTCTATTGTACTACTGGGGATTCAGGAATTCATAAGATAGGAGTAAGGAAAAGGATGCATGGGAGGAGGGATAGATTTTAGATCAATCTGGGAGTCGCATTTAAAAGATAATAGCCGGATGCTGCTGTCCATCAAAATTTGTACTGTTTATTTTTCTCTCTCAATTAGTTTAACTTTAATCAAACCTATACCAGTCCCTAATTCATTCATTTCCGTTCATTAATTTTGAGCAGGGTTTCATTTTATCTGCAGTCGAATTATGAGAATGAATTCTTCGTTTATAAAAATAGATTAATAACCTATCAATTAATAGTTTCATTTCTGAATAAGGATTTTCGAGTCTATAATCCAAATATTTATGGGAAAGGCTCCAGAAAATTACGGTATATGGATTTCATTTAGAATTAGGTCATCTTCGATCGCGTGCCGCATCGCAGTCCTACCAGAGGGCAACTTTTACATAGGAGCTTAACCTTTTAATGGCAAGCTTCCTGCTCGCAAGTTCGTAGGCTTAAATTGTTGGCGAGGCAGGCATTAACATCCAGATCGAGTTAGACGTGACGTCAAACCTTTAGAAAGCTTTAGCGAAGGTAAAAGTCTCTTCTAAACTAATGCGATTTTATTAATGAAACCTGCGTTTGAAAATTTTAAGATTTTCTTCTAAAATCAAGGAGGGTGGTTCCAGTCTCATAAAAATTGTGCAACTCAATTCAAACCATTTGCAATTATACAATTGCAAATTGAAGTATGTACTTGCAAGTTAAGGTATTAAATAGAAAGTTAAATGAACAATTCATAATTGGCATACTTCAAAATTGCACAATCTTCAATATTTGAGCTTCCATATATTCTAATTTAAAGTTAAAGTCTCAAACTGATGTTTTTATAAATTGTATTAACGAAAATTGTAACAATATTAAATTTTATATCTGTTCAAAATATTGTAGCTTTTTAAATTGTGACATTATCTTCATTCCTATCTAAAAAAGTGGTGTAATGATGTCTCGAAAATCTTGCAATCATTTTTGTTGAAAACCTCATTGGCTTTTCATTACTTGAAGTTGCTTTATATCTTAAATTCGAAATTTTGAAAATCAAATCTACAAATAATCCCTTTTAGTGAGAAAAAGCATAGAAATCCTTATGCAATTTGAGAAACGTTTGTGCTTTTTAGTACTCTTGCGTGCTTAAATTAAAACTTTCAAATTATGTAATACATTATTGACAATCGTTCAGTGATATCTTTACTGGTTTTTTGAAAGATGACGTTTTTTAATTGACCCAAGTATAAAAATTGTTTTTAGAAGCTTTTTGATTTTATAGACATATTCTAGACACTTTTAGAGACGGTGAAAACATCGTCTCGTTTCTCAAGAGCTAGTCTCAGACCAAGCTGAAAATAGCTAAACAATCAAATCAAAAAGTTTTCCTCTTGCACTGTAGAAGGTGGGGGATCTTGCCTAAAAATATTACGAATTTTGATCTTGATTTTGTACAATTTCAAAACCGGGAGTCTCTGGGTGAACTTTCACGTTTGATTGACAGATTTCAGAGGTCCACCCTTAATATAATAATTAATGATATTTGCAAGTCAACTAAATAATTAAATGATCACATTTTCTTCTTGGAAATCAGAGTCGATGCATGCATTCTTAATTTTATAAACTGTATACCAAAGAGTGTATACCATAGACAAAATTAATTCCTAATTTATTAAGTAGACATCTGGCACTAAAGAGGGCCCCTATCCGAGGCCGAAACGTTTGCCAAATTCATATCTAAATAATTTACTGCATGTAATGTTACACACTCATAAGACCCTAATGCCAATATAAAAAGCTTCTAAAAACCACATTATGTATTGAAAATATTACACTTGATTTTTGATAGTTCTTTCCGTTAGAAATTAGTATTTAATAGCATATTATGCATCAAGGATTTTACTGGAACCTTTACTCCGAGTAAATTCCGAGGTGCATACGTTAATTTATTCCCAATAAGTATGTTTAGAGTGAGCAATGCCGTCTGGGAAAAACGCATAATGTGGTCATTTAGCGAATCGGCGCAAACGTATCCCCCGAAGATTTAATATAACTTCAGCGACCATGTTTAAATACAATCCGTCTGTGTACGGATCTGCATAAAAACATTCGGCTCGATTTCAGCCGAGAAGCGCAGTATCTGTCAGCTGATCTCTTAAAAGTCCTATTTTGAGGGCATTAAACAGGTCTTTATTCCCCTGCGGACCAACAACAGGCCCCTCTACCACCCAACACCCACCGTTCGATAAATGTGTACATTATGCGTTCTTTCCAGGGGGCGTTACTCGCTCTAAACGCGCTTGTTGGGAATAAACACATTAAAGTCACTGTTGTCAATTTTTAAACTACTTGGGAGGCAATAAAAAAAAGATCTGACAACAAGCGATCATTGACTGCTGCTCATCTTCGTGCAATAGCAAGTATACCGAATGTGAACAATAATTCTGTTGAAGATTTAAAATTGATACGTGTCAGACAGTTTACTTGCCGCATCATCCTATTCTAAGAGGCAGTAGTTCCACTACACATTTACGTGTTGTTTCTAACGCTTCAAGTCTCACATCTAACGGCTCTTCATTAAATTCACACTTAAAAGTGGGACCAACATTATTAACAGGTTTGGTCTCAATTATCATGCGTTGGCGCGGATATCAGTTTTTCTTGTAGCAGACGTGGAAAAAATGTTCCGCCGAATTAAAATAGATCCGCCTAATTGGGATTATCAACGCATTCTATGATATTCTGAAGAAGGTAATCTTGAAGCATGGCGACTGACTACGGTCACTTATGAAACGGCCTCCGCTCCCTATCTTGCCAATCGAGTTATTAAACAATTGACGAATGACGAAGGTCAGAAGGATTTTCATCAAACCAAAGTTATTCTAGAAAATAACGTTTATGTTGATGATGTACTCTTTGGCGCGGATGAAATTGAGGAAGCCAAGCTATTGAGAGTACAAGTTTCTCAATTGATGGAGTGAGGCGGTTTTCATCTTCGAAAATGGGCAGCGAACTATGAACCGTTGTTGTCTGATTGTCACAAGGTAACCATGAAAGAGCCTTTGACTTTTTTTCTGGGGAGGACATCCAAATGAAGGTACTGGGTTTACATTGGAATTCGCCTTCAGATAACTTTGAAATTCGTGTAGAAGCTTTTCCTATTGATCAACCAACCAAGAGAAAAATTCTCTCTGTTTTAGCCAAACTTTACGATCCACTGGGATGGCTTTCTCCTGTTGTGATCATGGCTAAACGAATGATGCAAGAAATCTGGTTGCGTAAACTGGATTGGGATGATCCCCTCTTAGATGATTTATTGATTCAGTGGAATGCCTATTCCACAGGGCCTCCAAAACTAGTAGAAATTCGAATACCAAGATGATCGGGACAAATTCGATCGAATTTAGGGTGCGAACTGCATGGGTTCCCTGATGATTCTGCGAGATCCTATTCCGCAGTCGTATATCTTCGCATTGTTCACGAAAGCAGCGAAGTGCAGGTAACGTTGTCATTTGCCAAGACTAAAATCGCTCCAATTCTTCCTGTAAGTATAGTTACGGCCTATCGCTTGCGATTTATTAAGGTTCTGCGCAGGAAATTGGGAAAATTGCCTGATTCTGAAGAACAGTCTCGTTCCTCTGCTCTTTCCTCTTCTGAAATCAAACAGGCTTCTCTATTCTGGATATATAACGTCCAAGGTACTGCTTTTGCAACCAAAATTTGTGCTTTAAAAAACAAGATCTGATTTCTTCAAACTCATCTTCAAAGGCGTTTAATCCGTTTTTGAATGGTTCAGCCGCCCTACGTTTGGAATGTCGGCTACATAAGGCTTCTATAGGTTATGATGAAAAACATACGGGTATTCTACCTAATCACCGCGTTTCGTATCTAATTGCTCGGCATGCTGACTGGAGAGCCATGCATGGTGGCATTCAGCTGACCTTATGCACACTTCGCCAAGGATTCTGGTAATCGGAGGCCAGAATCTGGTGAAGAATTTAATTCGTCTCTGCGTCATTTGTGCTCACCAACGTGCTGCTATCGTTGAGAAATTGATGGGTAGCTTGCCTAATTTTAGGACGACAAGTTCTAGAACATTCTCAAACACCATTTGCGTAGATGCGTGGGATCTCATACTCTTACGTTCGAAGAATTTACAACTACTTTATCGCGTATCGAGGCTTGTCTCAACTCTCGACCTATCGGTCCTCTTTCTGATGAGCCAGATGATTTTTCTTGTCTAACACCGGGTCATTTTTTGATAGGAGCTCCTACGACTAGTCCTCCGGAACCCTCTGTAGAATTTGTTCAGGAAAATAGATTGAAACGATGGCAAATAGTGCACGGTATAGCTGAAACATTCTGGCGACGGTGGAACGTGGAATATTTGTATTCTCTACAACAACTTCACGTATGGAAAAAACAACAGCCTAACGTTAAAGAGGGAGATATGGTCGTCATTCGACATGGTGCACTTTCTCCGTCTAAATGGCAGTTGGGTCGAATTAAACTGTCGGCCTGGAAGCGATGGTCTGGTCCGTACCGTTCGTATTAAGAGTGCTACTGCCGAGTATGACCGTCCGATTTCCAAAATCTGCTTATTACCTATTTCTGCTACGGAAGCTGCTGAGTTGACCGATAGTCTTGTTGATCAAGTGACCCAATTGAAGGGCACTTCACTCGTTAAGAAACTAATATTAAGAGAACGCTAATTAAAGCTACACAATTTTTTTTGCATTTCTCTGCTTCATTTTATCATTTTATTTTGTTTGTATTCAAACTAAGTATACACTCTCTTTAGGTGTTAAGTACCTCCAGAATAATATTTCTGAGAAATGTAAATATTGCTTATGGTGGGCGGCCATTGTTCAACTTTGGCACCGTTTCTAGACGGTGGGCGGCACTTATTAATACTGCAAATCTATTACAACCTGTTTAAATTCATGTAATCTTCATAAATCTAATAAATAAAATTTTAATTAGTTTCGTGCTGCTCCAACATCACGAGGCGTGCGGTATGTTAAGATTGAGGGTTATTTTGAATGCGGTTTGAATCTCGTTATCTTTGTCAAAGAGAGTGAGCGACTCTCTGTACACATATATGTGTAATGACTGGTGCCGAAATGATCATAATAAGCGTACTGACGAGAATGAAGAAGGATCTCTTAGTCAAACCGACACGCAAAAGTTCAATTAACATGAACCTTCAAAATCAAAGTTATAATCGTTCAAAAGAACCAAAAGTGTTTTAAAACTTATGTTATTCAAGTGCTGTTTTGAATAAATGCTCAACTTCTTTGTCAGCCATGTTAATCTCTGACTTTAATCTATAGAAAAATTACTAACCTCTTTGCTTCTCTTATGCCAAATTAGGAACCATTTTTTATTTGCATGAACACAGACCATGAATCATTAGAATCTTTCTTTAGCCACTGTATGTCGGCACTCAACTAGCATTTTAACAGGTTATATGATTATATTGAGAGATTGAATAACCTTGTGTGCAAAATACAATGAAGATAGAATAGATGCCAGGGAGCTGTTTGTAAAATTGATTAGTGGAGGTATTATTGAATAAACCTCATACTTTGTAATTGGAATCTTATTCTTTCTCCCATGCAAAACCCATATTTGATGGTAATTTATTTAATAAATGATTGAAGTTTATAAAAAATCAGGAAATTAACTTTATTTTAGT
>JAUMHM010000050.1:6341764-6353343 GCA_032362435.1 Melikaiella ostensackeni | reverse complement strand
CCAGTAATCGATATAAGAACATCAAAATATTAATTAATTAATTACCATGGTCGATGAAATAACATCAATATTTTAAAATTATTCATGATAGAATAAAGTTTTTCATTAAAAGTATCACTTGATTTTTCATTTTATTAGCGATTTCTGGGAATCTTGGGAAAGGGAAGAGGAGGGTACGTTGGCGCATCTAAAAGAAAAAGTGAATTTAAAAGAAAAATATACATCCGTAAATAATGGAAAATAGTGCTTTATGTAGCTTGATATCTTGGATATAGTAAGTAAATGGACATTTATTAATGAAACATACATAAAATAAGTAAATGTTAGTTTTTCCGAAGTGCTGCCACCACTATTATTGTCTCATATTGCAAAATATTAATAATTAGTTGAATCACATAACTCATATTTAAATTACATTCCTCACTTGTAATAAGTCATTTTAATTTCAAGTCAGATTAGAAGTTACTACATGGTGGTAATAAACAACTCAAACCAGTACATAACCTGACATGCCCACGGATTGTTCATTAATTAAACACTATTTACATAAAAGGCTCATTTATTTGACGAAAATCTCTTTCCTAATCATGAGCTCAAAGATCAAATATTATGAAAGTATTAGATTAGTCTGGTTAATGTAAAAGTAGAGTTATTCATCGATTGAATTCAATTGTTCTAAAATTAACCAAAAGTACCGAAAAAATTCTATAAATAAATTTGTAATGAAAATGTTTTGCGAAATCGACTGATTGTGCATTTTTCATCAATTACAATTATGCAAGAGTACAGACGATAGAACTATTTTCGTGGGCTAAACTATTATAGTTTTTTGTAAATAAGGGTGCGCCAACTCAACCTCCTCTTCTCTATATCATATTATGAGATTAGGTTGTCGACTTTACAAAAAGCACATTTTTTACATTTTTTGAATTCTCAAAGAAATGAAAATTTCTTTCGAAATTTTGCACTTCATCACCTTTCACTGAGTACTAGAAGCCTAACAATTCATTTTCACGTTGATTTTTTTCGGAAAGAGTAGGGGAAGATGGGGAAAAGCGGGACACGTCATTATTTGCCATCTTTTCATGAGTTAAACACACTAAAAAAGCTGGTATAGTTTTGCCTCTGTATATACCCACTTTTCATCAGTAATAGTGGCGTCAACATTTATTGTTAGTATTTATGTATGAGTTGATTGATTGATGGCTCGAAAGTTTTATTCAGCGCAAGTGTTTTCGTTGTTTTAACAACATTGTGGATGGAAAAAAGGTAAATATATGCATAATTATCGTTTGCCCTTCACATTTCAATTCAAAAAGGATTTTCCCATAAACACGCAGTGTCATTCATAGGTCATGTTGAATTGTAAACATAGCGTTTAGGGTATTACGGGATATTTTTTGGGGGAATGGCGGGACATGTCATTTTTGACAATTCTGAAGTGAATATCGCATTTTTATGCATATTAGTTGTTGTTCCTGATAAATAAATTGAATATAAATATTTATAAAGTTAATTATTCGAAAAACATTATCGATGCGATTGAACCGAAACAAGTCCGTCCATTGCAACTCGTGGGATCGAGCTGTTCACTTGAAATGCGCGAATATGACTGCCAGCTGTTTCACGTGCCGCAATTGTCATTCCGATTAGGTATCGCTCCATTTTTTCATGTCTTATTTATCAAAATTACAATATTCGTCATTACGAACTTTCCAATAAACATTTCATATTCAAATTTTGCATTTTTGTTCGTGTCCCACTATTTCCCAACTTTTTTCAGAATGTCGAACACTTATGTTTTCGAAAAACATATAAAGTCTGAGACTCAGTTCCAGAATTTCATCGTGAAAATGAATTGCTAAACTTCTAACATTTAGTCTCATTTCCTTACATTCACTACTTTATATCGGGTACTCAAAGATAGATTTTGAACCCGCATTTTTCTCCGTGTACTCTCCTCTAAGCGTTTTCAGAAACTTTTTAACAACACGGTTGAAACTTTGTTCAGTGCGACAGATCGATATAAGAAAATATGAGTACATGAATGTTGACATAAATTTTACTGACTCTTATCGAAAGGACAAATTCAAAGCTTTAATAACTATTCATTAAATTAAAATAACACATGAATAATGTATAGTATCTATCCTAAAAAATATTTATCATTATCCATCAGAATGTTCTCCCCTTTGAATTATCTGGCCAAGGATAAAGTACATTTTGGTTCTTACCCTCTAGCCTCGATGCCACCCTCTGCCGGGTGTAAAATAAATCAGAGGTACTCCTCTAGATTACGTTGTTGGAACGCATCAGCTTCACGGGGCTAACCACGGAAGAAAAGCGTTCCGCATTCGCTTTTATTTATGGCGAGTTTACAAAATTGGGAAAGCGCCTCTACACCCTATATAAATTCCAATATATGTATGTATATTCATATACGTTACATATATATCGAGAGACAATCGACTTTTGTGTTCCCCAGCGAGAAATTCAAATTCGTGTCGTTAAATTCGAGCAAGGGGTGACGAATTGAAACGTATATACTATTGTATACGTTTTGTCGAGCGAAGCCTCAAAAAGAATCGTCTTCCTTTCAAAAGTGATCCATTTTGTTCTTTGGCTATTAGCGAGCGATTCCATTAATCACGCAAATAGAAGGGGATGGTAGAAATTGTTATTTTCTCCAGTACTTTACTCTCGGGGGTTCTTATTTATTTCATTGCTGTCTGGCGATTGAAAAATATCTTAAGTAAAATTAGGCACTTCTTTTTATTAAGGAATATTAAAAAATCTTTAAAGAATCCAGTTCAATTGAACTTCTAGTGGAAATGACAGAAAGGAATCACTTTTAAACGGCACAGAAAAATTCTTTCCGTATAAAACATATTTATACCATTTTGGTCAACTTTCCCGCTAGAAGTTTTTTGCTGCTCAAAATTCGTTCGACTTCCCATGAGCTTAAATATATGAAGGCATGATTAAAGCAATGTCTCAGGTAAAAATATATTACTTTTATTTAAACAAAAATGTTTCTTATTTAATTTCTTACTAATCGTAGAACATCATAAAGAATATTTCTTGTAAATTTCATTTAAAAATTCCAAGATTAGCTGAATCACGGTGAGTTAAAGATTTAAAAATACTAAAAAATTTGTTTGATAAAAAACGGATTTTTTGGGTTTACTTCAAAAACGGCAAAAGCGACAACTTTTTTGTCAGAAGAAAAAAGATGCGCAATTGAATTTTCTATGAGAATGTGTTCTTTCACAATTAAAATTCGAAATTGGTTTGACAAGTGTCCAGAGGCCAACTCCGTTCGGCGAGAAAAATTTATAGGCGGTTACAGAATCCAGCCCCTCATATGATGACATAAAATCATCATTTATGTTTTCATAAAAATTCTGAATCTTCTTCCTTGGGATGCTGAGTATAGAAAAGAAACCCCCTCTGCGTCAATAAAACCACCCCTGCTAACTATCAATTTTCTTCACTTGCCATTTCCGCCACTGCAATGCCACTTTGTGAATTTACTGCTTACTTTAAGTTACTACGCGTAGAGTTCCATGAGCCGTAAACCGGAAATCAGGAAAGCTGCGTAGACTATTATTTCATTATTTCAGGCCCATGAATGCTTTTGAGGACACCCTTGTTCTGTTCGCGTTACCGCGCCTGTATCCTCCAGTGATTTAAGTCTATGCTCCCCATGAACTTCCTATGTCTATGTCAACTGCATGAGAGTTAGCAATCCAGGATCAAAAAGTTAGAACCCTTCGGTAATTGGACTCCTGTTGAGTTTCTTATAATAGCAAACACAGTTCTTTCAAATAGAAGAATGTGTTTACCTTTGTGACATGAATAGTCGATTAAGGATAATGATGTTCAAACATATACTTTCTACATTAATCTGTCAACGTCTCGTAGATTGTACAGCTCTTCAATAGCTTTTAATACTCTAGTGACGAAATTCACTATTTTTTTAACAAATAATAAATCTGTAGTATGTAATAAATCGCTCTCAGGTACATACATTCGTATTTCTTCTTAAAACGCTTTACATTCAATAAAGACATGATATTCGTCGTTAATTGGTTTACACTCTTCGCAACTATAAAGTTATTCTTCTGATAAATTTATCGTTTCGTTCTTAATTGAGATCCTAGTTTGGTAAATATTCAATAATCGAACCTGAGTTACTACCCTCAAGAGGTTTAAGGAAATTCTTTGTCGAAAATATTGTTAGGGGCTCGTGCATAACCAAAGATGTTGGTCAATTGGGAGTGATGAGGACGTCTGAATTTTCTGGACATCTTTTTCATGAAGCATATTTTCATATACAGCAATCAGAGAAGCTTTTTTTATTTCTAAAATATCTGTCGAGAGACTATCTCTTTTTTATGAGCTAGTTCTTTGCGTCTTTTAAAACATATTTTGGAATAGCGTTCATCGGTCATATTAAAAAGCCTTTCTAACCAATTGAGAGTGAGTGTGAATATTTTAAGTTCAATGTGCAGACTACCAGTTTCAATTCTTATAGCATAATTAGGAGTGCATGGTGCTACATGCAGGGTTTTTTTGTATAAAAACTCATATGCACCTTTTCTGAATCTCCACAATATCTAGGTCTCTAAGTTTGAGCGCCATACAAAAGTGTACTGTTTACAAGGCTTTCATAAAGTTTATCAACTGCTCGCCAAGAATTATTAGTTCCCTTGCTTGACAGTATTAGTGAAGGTGATTGAGAATTTTTTTCATCGATACTGGAGATTTTGCCAGGAACGCCATGTCGTCAGGAAATGTGAGGAGTAGTATCTCAATCAAATGGTTTATTGCAACTCCTCTAATGCCCTTAGAAATTAAATAATCTGCAATGTCGGTAATGTATAAATTAAAACTATTCGGACTTATCGTTTTCCCCTGGAGTGCCCCTTTTATTACCTCCACGGTTTCCAAGGAGCCCTCAGTACCTCTGACAGAGACACTAGCTTCTGCATAAAGGCTCATCAGAATCCTGACAAATTTGGATCCAACTCCTTTAATGTATAATTTATGCCACGCTAAGTTATGAGGAAGGGGTTCGAAAGCACTTCGAAATTCCATAAAGCGGACAAATGATTTTCCTCTATTTAAACTTGGGCGTGAATGGATCATACCATTAAAATCGAAAATATGGTCTGCGATTTTTTTCTGGAACCTGCATGAGATTCTGGAAGTGAATTTTTTTTCTCAATCCAGTTATTTAGTCTTTCATTTAGAGTTATGGTGTAAAGTTTTGTGATACAATTAATTAAGGCTATTGATTTGCAATAAGATGGATCCATTTTATTTTCTTTCTTATAAATCATTCTCGCATGTATTTGAGCCCAAGACTTGGGAACTTCACCTTTATCCAATATTTTGTTAAAAAGCGTTCTAATATAATCCACCCAGTTCTCAGGAAGGTTCTTCAGAAATTCATGAGATATTTCATCAGGACCAGGTGATTTAAATTTTGTACATTTTTAAAAATATAAAAGTAAATATAACAATATGTTATAATTACCATTCTTCTACTAACTGTTTTTCCTAGTTTCCTGAGGCTGAGGTACAATACTTGTGTAATTAGCTCTAGTATACAATAATGCTTACCACAATAAAATGAAGAAAATAGTCACCATTGCTAGGAAAACGTGCAGATTGACAATTTTCCTTAGTAATGGTGACTTCTTCTACCAAGTTCCATCAACTAATTTTTTAAACACTTTCAAATCAATTAAAAATTATCATTCCTGCAAATTTCACTTTGAAACAATAGAATTTCAAATTGAATGCTTTCAAGTATCAATTTCTTAGAACTATTTTCCTTCTTTCACCCTTATGACAAATAAATTCCAACAGTTATGTATTTTAATCATGATTTTTCAAAAACTTATTCATTTTCTTAGAGGTTTTATTTGTTTTTTGCCGACGCTAAAAGTACGAACGCAGCAAAAGGCGAACTGGAAAAGGGAAGGGGGATCTGTCCGTATGGATAGACATGAGTTGAGCGTTACTTTTTTATTGCCAGTACAAGGAAATAAATTGAACTCATTATAGTATCAATATTTGGGGTAGTACAAAATTTGGGTTTACCATCCACTTCAGTACTCATGCTTAAAATTTTGCCGATTTGAAGACTTGATTCAAAGTTAAAGTTGTCATTGTACAATTATGAATACTTACAACAGTTTTATCAGCGTACAATGTGATCATTTTAATCTAATTTTTATTTTCTTGTGATTGATATTGTATTTTATGAGTTTACTATTATCTCCCTTTAATTAATTTTGTCTCTGTCGCCCGTTGACTGGAGCAAAAGATGATTCTGCATGATTGTCGATATCCTGACGAGTATGTGTGCGCGGATCACGAATCTGCGGATATATCCACATGAAGTTATGAGCATAATATCGCTTTAATTCTGGTGTCATTACAATATTGTTGTGGTTGTCTAAGCGTACTAAAACTTGGTTCGCTCGTTCATCAAATATTGGACGAGCAAGACCATTGACGTATACTCCATAGACGACGAATTCATCTTGTGCCACACGAAAAATAATTCCGTCGATTAGTGGATAAAGGGTACCATATAGATCGGCATAAAAACGAACGTCACGGATTATATTATTATCTCGAGGACGTGCTTGCTCGGCCGATGAACTCAATTCTGTAATAAGAAATAAAAATACATGAGTTTTAATATTTAAAATAACAATTAGAACGACTGCATCACAGAAAACAGGTGGACTCATTTTGAGTCGGATATTGACCCAAAATTGAGACGTTGCATTTTTTAGTCAAAAAGAACTTGAGTTGGGTTGTTAAACAAGAGAAAATTAAATGAAGTTGCCGCGGCAACGACTGAATAAGTCCTGAAAAAAAAGAAGATGCAGCAAAAGTAAGCGTAGCTTTTTTCTGTGATCGTATGGTATATATTACTATATTAGGTGGCTATCTTACTAGTCCGGCGTATAGTCACCATTTTTCAAGTGAATTTTGCAAATCGCGTCACGAGCAGTTTTATTTTTTTTCTTATGTATTATGAACCCTCAGAAAACATTTTCAAGATGTTATTCAAAATTTCACTTTCGGTCAAACTATGCAAGATACAAAAAAATGTTAAGAAGAAAAATGATCCATTTCGAAAATATCTACAAATTTTTCCCAGACTATTTTTTGATTAGACGCATAGTTTTTATTCTAATCGTGAAAAATGTTATTGAAAATAAAATACTCAATTTTTCCAAACTGTGCAATTGTTTATCTCAAAAAGATCTACAAATTTCCTCTAGGCCAATTTTCAATAAGACTCATAGTTATATTTTCAGCTCCTTCATTTGAAGTTTCTTTTTTTTAAATTTTTTACAAAAATTGGATACAAGATTTCTTTTCACATAAATTAAAAAATTTTTCTATAATCATTACCTTAATTCAGTTCCCTGACACTAATTTAGTTGATCATTATACATTTCAATTGAATAGGGATTCATATTTACCACTCTTGTTTAGCAAGTGTACCATAAGTTGGCATAAATTTTTAAAACAGTGCCTCCCACCCGAAAAACATTCCTTGTGGTGACAAGTACCCAAAAAAATGCCTTCTCGCGAAATGCATAATTGGTTACCTAATCTGCCGAACTATATACGTTTAGAAATAGAGGAGAGGGCCATATTATAAGATAGTCGCCATAATATGAGATACTCTATACTTCTTCAGACAAAAAATTGAAAGTTTGCAACTGAAGTGTCCTTGAGAAGTCAGAAGGCGATTTTCGAAAGCCGTTGCTGCGAGGATTTGTAAAAAATACCTGAAGACGAGCCCTGGTCACACGCAACACATTCGTGTTTGGGTGGCGTACTGTGGCAGGAAATGCACTTCTTTCGTTCAAAAATGTCTAGAGCCTTCAATTTTGGACAGATTTTCAATTATGTAAAAAAAATTAAAGTGCATTAAATTCTAAAGAGCGTCATAGCCGGAACTGTCGTCTTCTCCGTTTGTTCATATAGAAGGTTTTCACTCAAACTATGGAAAAGGTGACATTTTTTACTTAACAATTTTTTACGCTTTAATAACTGCTAAGGTGAATCTAATATTGTCTTAAATCAATGCATGAACACTCACGAAATAAAAGTAATTTGCTTATTGATCCTTTCAATTGTTATAAACAAATTTTAATTAAGAAATTGACAAATAGTGTTTTTATAGGTAAAAAAAATATTTAGCAGTTTTTATGACAAAATATTCAAACTTGAGGTTTCTTCAGATTTGGATTTCCCTTAATCATTTGAGTTGCGGCAAATATTCTTGGAAATAATATATGTTTGATAATATTTGGTGAAATATGACAATTAAAATGTTAAATTATTTTTATAAACAATTTATCATAGTTAACATTACGAGGGATGTACCATCTCATCCATTCTTCACTTCATATAATTATTGATTATTAAATGTTCAAGAAATTTTCATCAATTTAAAAAAAACTTGAGAGTATAAATTATTTGAAAAAAATTAGCCAATTCTATTTCATAATTTGATTAATTTCATATAATTTCATTTAGTTCTCTCGCGTTGCTACTAACGCAGATTTAGCACAAAAATTGTTAGTAAGTTCGGATCCCTATACCACACGGTGGGACTGTACCAACTTTAATTGCAAGGTTCTTGCATATGATATTTTCGGATTAATTATGGTAGTCTATAATCCCACGGACATTTTAAGATCAAAAACAAAAAAATCCATCGGGTTTTTTTTCTTGAAAAAGTCGATTTTTGTTTTCAAAGTAATTCAAAATAATTTTTTGTTTAAATTTGATTATAATGTTTTTGCATACGGGATTTTCCAACTGATTATGGTAATCTGTAATCCCAGACATTTTAAGACCAGAAACAAAAAATACCGTATGGCTCTCTTTTGAAATGCCAACTTTTATGATTAAAATATTGATACTTAAAAAATGAGTGTTGTCACTTATTCTGTGTTAATATTTTAAAGTATGCATTCTGGAACCTAGGATGTTAACAGAAAGCATTAATGTTCCAGAAATTTATAATTAATTGGACTATATATTGAACAAAATAGTTTCTCATGTGATTGTATTTTACTATATTCCCTTTAGAAACTAGTTTGTTCAATATATAGTCCAATTAATTATAAATTTTTGGAACATTAATGCTTTCTGTTAACATCCTAAGTTTTAGAATGTATAATTTATGATATTGACAGTACGAACTATCTACCGTTACGGAATTTTCCGTAAGACCAACCCTTCTTCAACTCGTTCAGGGCTAATTTATGGAATTTTCCGTAACTCTAGCCCTAGCGCTATACTTTACCGGGTTAGTCTTACGGGAAATTCTGTAACAGTAGTCAATGCCTTAACATTATTTTTTAAAAATAAGTGAAAATTGTGATTTTTTTATTTTTCATTTTGACCTTAGAATATCCGTGGGACTATAGACTACCTTGATTAGTAGGAAAATCTTATACGCAAGAACTTTGCAATTCAATTTTTAGATTTTTTTTGAGTTTTAATATTTTGACAGCGAATTTTTTTATGAAGGGTCCGATGGACTTTTTTGTTTTTGGTACTCAAATACCTAGGGGACTACAAACTACCCTAATCAGTTCGAAATCCCATCTCCAAAGACCTGGCAATTAAGTTTTCAGAATCTTTTGATTTTGTAATACTTTGAACATAAAAGTCAACTTTTCCAAAAAAGACCCGATGGATTTTTTTGTTTTTGATCTTAAAATGTCCGTGGGATTGCAGACTACCATAACCAGCTCGAAAACCCCATATCCAAGGATCTTGCAATTAAATTTTTAGAATTTTTGTCATTCTCAAATACTTGGATAATAAAAGTCGACTTTTTTCAAAAAGGGCCCGATGGATTTTTCTCTCTCTTCATTCATTATCAATCCTGTTTTCCGACAATTTTTGCAAAATCGGATTTTTGCTTACCAAGTCGGTACGTTGATTGCAAAAGATTTTTCACTGAGTGAATCTTACATAGGGTGTTATTATTCATTCTCAAGCTATTTTGATTGGAAACTCGATTTTTTTTCTACGTGAAACTGCTAAAATTTTGAAATTTTTAATCTTAATTGTTCATCAACATTTAAGTTGTTACATTTCACCAAATATTATCAAAGATATTTTTTTTTTAGTAATATCTGTAGCCATTACGACGATTGAAGGAAATTAATGTTTGAAAAAACATCAAATGTAAATATTTTGCCACAAGAATTGTTTAGAACAATGATTATTGTTTACTTTCTACATATTTTTGTGACTAGAAGTTATTTGTACAATAGCTTGAAACATTTTCACTGCAAAAAACATTTTTTTCCACGCGAAAAAGCCAAAAATTCGAATTTGTTTATAAAAATTTTAATTTTTGTATCTTACTAAATATAATCAAACATATATCATTTTGAGAAATATTTGCAGTAACTTGAATGATTAAGGGCAATCCAAATCTGCATAAACCTAAAATTTAAATATTTTTCCATAAAAACTGTTTATAACAATGTTTATTTACCACTATTTGATTACTTTTGTTGTAAAATATAATGTTTACATAAATACGGTGCAGTTTTAGTAAAATGATTCCTTTTCACCGATAATAACACTACTTGCCAATTTGTTTCAGAAATTTTTTAATAATAATTCAGTGGACCAATAAGAAATTTTTTTGTATTCTGTGAATCCCTGTGCATTGATTTGAGACAATTGAAAGTTTACCTAAGCAGTTATTAAAGCGTGAAAAATGTAATTTCTTCCAAGCATTAAGTTTGAAAAAACCATAAATGAAGTTCTCCCGTGATAATTAAAATTGCTTTTGCATTTTATTAGCGCTTTCCTGGAGTTATCTCATATTATGGTATAAGAATCTATAGAATTTGCAAAATGAACTGTTTTATATCGTGCAACTTTTTTTAAAAAATGACATTTTTATTAAATTTTCCCTTTCAGCACCTTATGAAAAACTAAATTCTCATTCTATTATTATAATTAGCAGAATTTCTTGTGAAGTAAATGGATTATTAGACGCGGCTAAATTAATTTTAGAAATTTCTTTATTGACATAATATTTTAAAAAATCGTAAAAGACATTTTTTAGTAATCCACAAAATATACCACACAAATCACAAAATATAATATAGTAACAAGTAATCGATACAATTTAACATTAGAAAATTAATTAATTACACTGGTCGACAAAATATCATCAATATTCTAAAGTATATTTAGATTCAGTGAATTTATTCAGACTGGAATTAGTCACTAAATTTCATAGGGTAAAAGAGATGGAGACACGTGTCATACAGTGAAATAGGAGAAATAAGAGACGATATACTGTGGCCCCAGTGGCGTAATTGGTTAACGCTCCACTCACGTAAATTGACGTTCCCGGTTCAAAACCGGGCAGAGGTACATTTTTTCTCGTTTCTTCGAAATGATTTGACCAAGTAATCGACGCAATGGAGGGTCCGGATGCAATAAGGGCACATAAAATTTTCTCGTGCAAAAACGAAGTCCTCTGGAGGCTTTCG
>JAUMHM010000050.1:6265002-6279449 GCA_032362435.1 Melikaiella ostensackeni | reverse complement strand
ATTTCTGTGTTATTAGAATTTTCCACAATAGTATATGGACTATCTGCTTCAATTTTGGGTATGGGATCATACTTTTTTAAATGGATGTCCCCCCTTGTACAGCCGATAAGATAGATATATCTGCCCTTAATTCATCAGATAATGAAGTGTCATCCGTTTCAGATTCGTCTAAATTTTTGCTTATAGAGGGCATTTCGAGCTCATCAACGACATCATCGACCTGAGATTCTAAATTTAATTTTTTTATTTGTATCGTATTATTGTCCTCAAAATTCACTTTCATCCCTAAATCGGTAGCCAGTGAAAAAGCTTCTTGCTGCGCACGTAGCAAAGAAACACAAATTTCTTCATTCTCATGAAGTTTAATTCTTTCCATATTTACAAAAATAAAAGCAATATTAATATACAAGCATGCGATTATGAAGTTACTTTCCTATATAGACAAAAGGTTTGTGTACGAAAGTGCTCAAAGCGAGGCTCAAAGTACTTCTATTTCTAATTTTCAATTTAATTTCCTTCAACAATAAAAAAATCTTTTTGATTTGATACAAAATTAGCTTGTCAGATTAATAAATAACATCTGTTTAACTAACATTTAAAAAATAAATAAAAAGATACTTAAGTGCACAAAAAAATGTATTCAAATATTTATTTTATATAAATGCAATTTTCAAATTCTTCATCAAATTTCAGTTTTCTAATATGATAATTAGCTTCTTATGAATTGAAACCTTTTTTATTGCGCGTAGAATAAAAACACCAGCAGGTTAAAACTAGTATTTTGGGAGCCCACATAGGAAAAGTGGTCTATCTCCTTAAATTATCGTTATTTTAACGGAATCGCTTTCGAAACTATTATGTGTTATTAAAATAAACAATTTTTGTCCTTTCCATTTCTTATCAAGCTGATCATTTTTGCAAAAAACGCAAAAAGAGCATTTTATGAAAATCTGTTTTTATGGATGGCTCATGGATAATTAGCAGGTTTATTTTCAGAATGAAGTAGATTATGATAACTCGCATAAGACTTCTGTTACACATTTTTGCATCTGTCCCATAATTTATGTTCAAAAAGCACAAACGAGGTTTGCAACAAAGTTTCTTTGAACCCAATTGCGGCCTACAATTATTTAAAAAAATGTTAATCTTCTTTACTCAATCAATTAAAGGACCCACAGAGGGAAAACATTTGTCTCAGACTATTTTCAGTATCCCCAATTATTTATGCGAAAATTGAGAAATTAAGATAAGAGAAAAGAAATCTCTAAAGGTCGATTCGGATTGAAGATATAAACCGATTTTTTACTATCTTTTTCTGATTTTCTCGTAATGATATAAGGAAGCTAATACCTCCCATTAAAATTCGATTCAATAATATTTCGCGAAATCTTAACAGGTTAATTTAGACCCAATCTATTCAGATTATTCGATTTTTCAAAATAGAGAAATATGATAATCCAAAACAACAACACATTTCTATAAATTGCTAACTTCTTCAAATCCGTATGCTATATTTAAATGAAAGTAGATACTGTAGTACTAAAAAAGAAACACCCAAGAAGTTCGAAAATCAAAAATGGGCTTCGAAATGACCCACTTTTACGGATCATCAGGGAAAAATGTACAATAAATGTACAGCAAAATGAAGAAAGAGAGAGAAAAAGAAAGAGTCAACTATACCAACCTCTCACTCTTTCCTTTTTCCATCTTTTTTATACTACTGGGGACCAACATGTTTCGAAGCCAATGTATACTTCCTCATCAGGGATAATTTATAGGAAAGCTACAGTTATAAATAATGAAACCTATATTAATTAAATTCGAATATAACCTGAAAATAAAAATAAAGAATTTAATATCAAATGTTGTTCGGTCAATTTTTCTATTTTCTTATAAATATCAAAAATCTTTAAGATCGAAATAAAATCTTCTTTCTTATGGAATTTTTGTTTGTACTAAAATAGATAACAAATAAAGAAACTTTTAATGAGACTAACAATAATTGTAGAGAATCTATCTTGAGTTTTGTTAAAAAAGTTTGCCATGCACAGATACACAGAACTTTCTGGTGTTTTCTATTTTAGTACAACAAGAAATTCATAAGAAAGTAGTTTTCACTTCAATCTTAAAGATTTTTTATATTTATAAGAAAATAGCACAATTGTTCGAACAACATTTGATATTAGATCCTTTATCTTCATTTTCAGGTAATATTTAATTTAATTAATACAGATTTCATTATTTATAACTGTAGTTTTTCTGTTAATTACCCCTGATGAGGAAGTATAAATTGGCTTCGAAACATGTTGGTCCCCAGTAGTATAAAAAAGACGGAGAAAAGAAAGAGTGAGAGGTTGGTTTGGTTACTATTTCTTTTTCTTCCTATTTTTCCTTCTTGTACATTTATTGTACATTTGTCTCCAATGAGCCGTAAAAGTAGGGAGTTTCGAAGTCTATTTTTGATTTGCGAATTTTTTATGTGTACTTTTTTAGTACAAAAAAAAATTTCATGAGAAAGTATATTTTATTTCGATCTTTAAGAAATTTTAGGATAACTTTTCATTTTTTTTCTCGAAAAGTTACATTTTTATTAAAAAATCAATGTATAAAGTTAATAGAGAATAGATTTAAGACTTTTTTAAATCATAAATTGACACAATAAATATTGATAAAAAGTTGAAAATTATTTGCAAAACTAATTTGATGTTGAGTTTTGAAAATTATGAGATAAATTTGAAATTACACAATTTAAAACGTTGCAATTTACAACTATACAATTTTCAAAAGTTAAGTTTGGGAATCTTATATTTTAAAAGTTAAACATAAAAAAATGCTTAACTTGAA
This sequence comes from Melikaiella ostensackeni, assembly GCA_032362435.1. Taxonomy (NCBI): domain Eukaryota; kingdom Metazoa; phylum Arthropoda; class Insecta; order Hymenoptera; family Cynipidae; genus Melikaiella; species Melikaiella ostensackeni. The sequence continues at coordinate 6,276,605 of JAUMHM010000050.1, read as the reverse complement.
ATGGCTCTATTTAAAATATTTTACAATTGAATACTTCGTTTTAAATTATTCAAGCCTTAAATTTACAAGTGTTCATGTGTGTGGGTTGAATTGAAATTAATCATTGTAAAGGTTTCAATATAAATTTTAAAAAATCAGTTCGTGAAGAGGGCGGCAAGCGCCCATCAGTTTCGTAGGCGAACATTTATCTTTTGCACACGGCCCTGACTGCCTTACGTCATAAAAATTCTTGGAAGGGCGTCACAGCCAGCGCATACTCGAAACCGTCTCTAAATCTGGGTTCCAGTGTACTCCAAATGGAAATGCTGAAAAACTTCAGATTAGAAATCTTAAACAATGCATATTTCAAAGGAAAGCTTCAAAATTGAACAATTTTAAATTTTGTGTGTCAAAGTAAAAAAATTGCAGTCTAAATTTGAGATATTCTGAATTGAATTATACCTAATTAAGAGCCCTATAAATTTCAAATTTGAGATTTCAAACTCGAGCAACTTTAAACTGTACGTCAGTGAAGTAAAATGAGTTCAAAAACCGGCTATCAAAGTGAAGAGTATTATAAATTGGAAAGATCCAAGTTGAACAATTGAAACTGAATGCTCCATAATTGAATAATTTTAAATTTAAACAGTACAAAAATGTAAAAATTCAAATTAGAATCGAGAAAATTTTGAAAAAGAAAAAGCCGAAAAGATCAAACATATCTGCGAGATTTTCTCTACTGAGATCTGAAGGTGTTTTTTTACGCAATTTTTAACGCTGAATCCGAACCTGGCAGTAGAGTTTGTCTAAAACGTCAGAATTTTGAGATATTCAAACCTCGAAGTGCAAAAAAGGCCATTTTTCGACATTTACAGATGGAAATAACTTTGAAACGCGATGATACTTGTTAATTTGGCTAACAGATTCGGATTTCTCATAAAAAAGTCTACGGAAATGCATGTACGTGCTTTCCAGTATGGTTAAATATTTATAACTGTAGGACACTTTATATTAACAAATTCCATTTTCTTGCATACCGCTTCATCAGACTGATTTACTCAGAACTCTCTATCCAAGGGGTTCTTCGGTGTAGCTGATTATTAATTTAAAGACAGAATTTGGATTTTCAAAATGGTGGATCAAATACGGCGGATAGTATGTCGATATAGAGCATGATTATGCAAAATAAGTCAAAGTAGGCCAATGAGCCAGCTAACTAAGGCAAGAGAAAGCACGATCCAGCCAACTGAGGCAAAATAGTCTAGTGATCTTGCCAACTAAGACAAGATAAGACATGATCCAGCCAACTGAAGCAAAGAAGGGCATGATCTGGTCAACTAAGGCAAGATAAAGCATGATCTAGCCAAGACGGAAAAATATTCTAGTGATCCGGCCAACTAAGGCAAGATGTGGCATGATCCAGCCAACTAAGGCAGAATAGTCTAGTGATCTCGCCAACTAAGACAAGATAAGACATGATCCAGCCAACTAAGGCAAAGTAGGGCATAATCTGGTCAACTAAGACAAGACAAAGCATGATTCAGCCAAGACGGCAAAATGTTTTAGTGATCCGGCCAACTAATGCAAGATAAGGCATGCCAGCTAAGGCAAGATAACCTAGTAATCTTACCAACTAAGGCAAGATAAGGCATGTCAGCTAAGGCAAAGTAATCTAGTAATCCGGTCAACTAAGGCAAGATAAGGCATGATCCAGTCAAGTAAGGCAAAATAGTCTAGTGATTCGGGCAACTAAGGCAAGATAAGGCATGCCAACTAAGGCAAGATAGTTCAGTAATCCGGCCAACTAAGGCAAGACAGCCAACAGCAACAAGGCAAAGTAGACAGATTGGCTTACTTTACCTTATTTTTCTGAATCATGCTCTATCTCGACATACTATCCACCATATTGGATTCGCCATTTAGAATTTCCGAACTTTAACTTCAAAGTCGTAATCAGCGACCCAAAAAACTCCTCGATAGTGATTGTTAGTAGAATTTTAACGATTTTTTTTTCTCGGGCTACCATATTTGAAATCTAAATTCTGACTTTGAATTCATAACCAATGACCCAAAAAAACCCTTTGATTGAGAGTTCTCAGGAAATCGGTTCAATGAAACTTTCGGTGCTTAGGTACCTGAGAAAATTGAATTTGTTAATATGAAGTGTCTTACAGTTGTAAATATGGAACTATATCAGAAACCAATGTATATGCATTCCCGTAGATTTTTTCATGAGGAATCCGCATCCGTTTGCCAACTTAACGAGCGTCATCGCATTTCAAGGTCATTTCCATATGAAAATGTCGGAAAGTTGTATTTTTTGCACTTTTAGGTTAGGATATCTTAAATCCTGACGTGCTAAACCAATTCTGCTGCCACATTCGGATTCAGCGCGAAGAAATACGTAGAAAAACAGCCTTACGAGTAGATCTCAGTGGAGGTGCAAAAGTATTAGTTTCGTAGGCTTGTGTTATGAATATTAAATATTTGAAAGCCCCCTAAATATATTGTTCAGAACGTTTCATTTAAGGGTAAATAGTTCCCTTAACCGATAATTAAACCTGACCATGTGATGAATATTTGCACTCTGCTGAAATTACATCTACACAGCTCATGATATCTGTAATTATTTCTCTGGTATATGGCTCCGCATGCGATTGAGTGTTACCTCTATGTCGCATATCGTAATCTAAAATAGGCATAACCCATTCAATACCATGACGTTAATGCTATACATAACAGATCGAGTGTCGCGAATCATGCCCTGAAATTCTGGGGGATGAGGTGATTGATGAGATACTTATGCGAAATCTGAAACGGTAAAGAGAATATTATATTACGATGATATAGAAAATCGCAAGAAATTTCACTTCTCAATCTTCAAACTTTTTTATTTAAGTTACTTTTTCAATGAAAAAGCGTCTTGAAAATATTTTCAATTTTCCATTTTTTCAAGTTCAAATGGACCTTCTGAAATTCAGAATTAATAACATTGATTATTCAAATGACAGTGACTAATTTTACGAAATTTCCGTAATACCAACCCGGTCAAGTATAGCGCTAAGGCTAGAGCTACGGAAAATTCCGTCATCTTAGCCCCTGAACGAGCTGGAAAAGAGATGGTCTTACGGGAAATTCCGTGACTGTAGACAGTTCATATTTAAATAATATAAACAAACTGATGTTTATTTCGGTAGACGTTTGGATCGAAGATTATTTTATACTTATTTTGCCTTTCGGGTGCTGTGAAATTCCGAAATTCAATTAGAAGGCCGACAGTCATTATGTCAGTGGGAAATCAATTTCTCTGTGTTTCTCCCTGCTCCCTTCGCAGCAGTATCCCAAACCCTGGAATTTAATCGTACATGGGTTCCACCCTGCCCTCCCCAATCCACACCAACCCTGACGCAACCACCTAGAAGTAACCCTATACCCCTCGCCTAATTATCAGCTATCGATCAAAAGATGATCGAGAATTCTCGACCATCTTAGATGAACCTTCCAGTTCGCCGACTCACAGCTGTGGTTCGACCCTTCTCAAGATTTGAACTTTTTGTCGCCTTATTTCTATGGGAAAATATATTTCCTGAAGAAGGAGAAACTTTAACGAAGGCTTTGGCAACGGAATGTGATAATTACATTACGTAAGACATCTCATTTTTCTAGATACTTTTTTGTATGGCGGAAAGTGTATATCCATTCTTCAAAAGAAACTTTTATGAGAAGGATATCTTTGGCAAAGTCTGATTAATCACGTATATCTGATTTAGAAATTTCAAAAATATGTCATTTAAGTGTTCTTGGTATTGATTCTGTACAATACGGTTGCCAATTTTTTCCTTATACTAAATTTAAATACTGTTAAATATTTTAATTTTTTAATTCAAAGTGAATCGAATTTCAGATTGTGAAATTTTGAAGCGTTCAAAGTTTCATGCAGTTAAATTTTAATATTTTTTATCTAAAATGGTTTAATCGTTTACAATACAAAAGTGTTCAATGTGAGTTAGACTCATTTACACATTTTTCAAATTTGAACGCTTCCTTTTAAATTGTTCATTTTTCGATTTGAAATTAAAAATTCGAAATTATTATTTAAAATTGCATTGACTAAAATTTTTATTTTAGAATTTCCCGCGAAAAGAATTACGTTTGCTTCTCATAATTATTTTAATTTGCTTAATACTAATTGTAAGTTTAAGCTATCATCTTTTTTAACAATAAAAATGAGGAAATAAAGAATTTTTTAAATGTGAAAGAGTAAGCCCTTGGAAATTTATACAACATAATGACTGTCGAAGAATGGAGGAATTAGGCAATTTCCAATAAAGACAACTCAGAGACGTCATTAGAGCACGCAAGTTGGAGAACGAAATCACGAAATGTTCAAGTGTTAGATCAGAAAATGAGCTTTCGTGTTGTGTTTTGAGAATGCAATTGCGTGCTCTCATTAAATCTCGGTATCACCTTTTCTTCTTATCTGAATTCATCTCTAGAACTTATACCTTACATAATTAAAACAAAATCTTAATTAATTTTTCATATAACATTATACTCAGATGTTTGAATATATCATTTGAAATGAAGAAGACTTATCGATCCTTTTTGAAAATATTTTGAAATGTGATCTTAGAATTTTCTCAGAACGATATAGGGCTAAAATAAAGTTTGAAAATTCCATTGGGAAATCTTTGAAACACTCAACGGAAAATTGCGTATTTCGCGGGTAAAGTAATACAATAGTAAAACTTCTATGTAAGTTTTTTCTTTATACTTCCCTGGAAATAGAAGAGTAACCATAAAGGAAGGAAAGCACTGTCCTTATATCCACCAGCGATTGCAGTTACAGTAACTGCAATTGCACTCCGCGTATCAGCGATCTTATTCCGTTTATAGTTTCGGCTACGGGCCACTTCCAAGTCCTGAAAACCTGAATAGCTTGAATGTTCTTCTTATCTTTCTACTCCAGAGCACTCTCAATTAGTTTATCATGAGGATTCTAATTTCGGTGTATTAAAAAAGCTTACTCTTCCTGATTTTTAAATACCTTATCAGAATTAAGGATAAGGAGTACAGTAGTTGTCATGTTAAGGGACACTTCTGCAGAAAAATGAAATTATAAAATCACGTATCGAATATTCAGTCCTGTAGATAAACGTAATAGATTCCCAGAAAATTGGCATTTCTGAAACTATACAATTAAGTATGGTTAAGATGCCTGTAAATACACTGGGACTTCCATTCAAGTGCACTCCATTTACCGCCTTCCAAGAATTTCAGCCGACTCGCATTCGTTGATGAGGGGGTCCGTAGGGCAGGGAAAGTGGCGCGACAAGCGCGGCGCAATTATGCAGTACCGTAGCGATGAAGCGGGCAGTACCCTAATCGGATAATTTCGTCAGTTCGCTTCAGTTCGCTTTCAGTGTTTCGGTTATGCGCTACAAAAATGTCGAAGAAAAATAAGAGGATGTGTTAAACGTTCGAAGAGCATTATGAACTTGTCGACAAAGTAAAATCAGGTGCCTTAGAACAGTCTACCTTACAGAAATATGGGATACGTAATAGAACGTACAAGGATGTGATAGCTCGCGAATCCGAGTTGAGGAATAAGGTTAAAAGCTATAAATATTTGAAGAAGAAATCGTCGAAAACAAGTGATAATAAATGGTTTTGAACGCTGCTTTGTTAGAATGGTTTGAGCAAGTGAGAGACAGAGGTTATTCAAAATCCGGGCCGAACATTAGAGACAAAGCTTTTATTTTAAATGAGATACTGAACGGTCCTAAAACGTTTAAAGTAAGTAAGCAGACTAACTAATATTTTAACGTGTAACAGCACAAATCGTTCCTCATTTCAGCTAAATATTTAGCTTACCCTAGTCTCAGACGAATTGAATGCATATTATTCATCAATTAAAACAGGTTTTTTTTTTAGATTATGTTTGGGCTTTTAAACATTTTCCAAGAATAACGTTTATTAAGACCCATGCGCTGTTCAAAACGCTGAACAAATTTTTGTTTGGTTATTATAAATAATAGTTTTTTAATTTATAGAATTATCCATCAGACCAAAAACAAAAATAACAAAATCACTATTCTGTAAATAAAAAATTTACTTTATTTATCATATTTATAATTCATAAATTATTATAATATTCATAATATATGATAATAATATATATTATAATATTTATCATTTATCACTCTAGTAAAATTTTTTTTTTATTTACAGAGTAGTGATTTAATTACTTTTAATTTTGCTCAGAAATAATTAATTTTGGTCTAATGGATAAATCTGTAAGTTTAAAAGCCATTATTTATAAAAAACAAAAAAAATAGTTTTTAGCATTTTAAACAGCGCGCGAAAAGCATCCTATCGGACGCCATGCGCGACGCATGCGCAGTGCCGCGTGGAACCCGCTTTGGGGACACTGGTTCATACGGACCTGGCTATTTACATCATAGAAATTCTTGGAACGGAGTCACGGTCATCGGAAACCATACCCCGAGACCCTCTCTAAATCGAGGTTTCAGTGTGAATAAGTTTTTCTTCAAAAATATATTTTTTTGCTGAAGGTACAGTAGTAGACGTGAAAAAAGTAGTGATTGCACTGCTCTTGACAGTTGTTGTATACTAGGAATTCGTATTATCTATTGACAAGCTTGATACGAAGTATTGATTAATTCAATTGTTCTTCATAATTTGAGCCAAATATCATTACTTTATCGTGCACAAAGAGTTTAAAAATAGTGGTGCTTTAAAGCCTTATGTATTTGAAGATTATAATCTTGCTATAATTTTCCGGACAGACGAAAGCAGACGAACTTTTCGTTGATTGGTCGTGAGTACAACGGTGACCCGCGTAATTCAAATGTGCGTAAGAGAAATGTATTTTCATCATAAATTTTTATGATTGAAAGTCATCAAGAGCAAACAGCGGATCAAATTTCATTGAATCATATCCTAATTGTGTAATAATGAACCAAAATAGAAACATATATAGAAAATATTTAGAGGAAGCTCACAAAACGGCGTATAACTAACTCTGTCTTATAAAAATCACCATTTTTTTCTCTCAAATATTTCTGGCCATTTTCCATAGATTTTTGGACGCTGATTCCAAATGTGGCAACAAAAATGCTCCGTCATGTCAAGTTTTCGAGAAAAACGGGGTTAAATGTAAAAAAAACTCGTTTTCGGTCATATTTGAGTATCTGTAAAAAATGAACGAAAAGTGATAGAACCTTCTTATTGGGTTTAGATTAAAGTTTAAACCTTCAGCTATAACCTTAGAAAATGAAGAGGAGGAGACTTAATGTGGAGCGGCTGAAAAAACCGTACCCAACGGCTCTACATTCAAGTCTTCTTCTTGTCATCATCTGAGGTTATAGTTGAAGGTTAAGTTTTAATCTAAGCCTAAGAAGAAGGTTTTATCACCTCTCGTTCATTTTTTACAGACATTCACATATGACCAAAAATGCGTTTTTTCGACCCTTTAACCCCGTTTTTCCCAGAAACTTAACGTGATGGAGCATTTTTGTTGCCGGATTCGTAATCAGCGTTCAAAAGTCAATCAACGATGACCAGAAACATTTCGGAGACAAAATCGTGTAACACAGTGTTATGGAACATGGAACTTGCATCAACGGAGGCACATGGCGTGCATTGCGGGGTCGGTCTGTGTATAGTGTTTGCTACCGTGTGTAATATCAATTTTTCAGCGGAGTTTATAAAATTCTATCAAAATGCTCTTCATCGACACTTTCATCAACACTTTCATCAATATATGCACTTCAGAAGGAGGATTTTTATTTGTTTGATCTTTTCGCAAGTAAACTATTTCTGTTAATTCATTATTCAACAGTTATAGCAATCCGAAAACTACTACTGCTAGACTGAATTTCTTCCAACAGTCGTTGTATATTATTATTTACTCAGTCAAAAGTTCAAAAGCAATCATATTTTTCGCAATATAAGAATACTTTTTAACATTGTATGATTAATGATCAAAAGCATGGAACACGTAGCTTCCAAACTATTACTTTGGAATATATTGTTTCGTTATACATAATTCTTAATTCGACTCCAAAGTAATGCCTAGAAAACTACTACCCGCAGACCACTACTGTACTTTTTGCCCTGATCTGCAAAACGGGCGTTATACAATTTTCATGGAATTTTGAAAATGAAATTTTGCAGACACTTTGAATTTATACATTCTATTAAATACTTTTACTCCTTTTTTAAATGGGTTCTAACTACTTTCTCGTTAAAAAAAATCTAAATTTCACCCCTCTCGACGAAAGACGGTGAAATCAGATAAAGTTTTGGCACGAACGGATTCCACAAAGGGAAGATAATCTGGGGAATTCAACGAGTTTCCGAATCAGAGCACATCTACGATTCCGGTATATGTTCTTTGCACCTGCGCATCCGATAATCGCAAAAGGAAACAAAATCCTACGAGGCTGCGAGCAGTTCAAAGCTGCAAAGTTATTGACGAACTTCTGCCTAATGCAAGAACTACTGGAGACTAAACTTGGATCGTGTCATACATGCAGTATGACTATATCACACCACTTAGTTAGCTGGCGGTGAAATTAATCCAGCAAAGTTCTAAGGCCGAAATCAACTTCTAGAATTATACTGATGCAAAAGAGTCTCCATTCAAGAACACACCTTTTGACTTATGATGCTTAGAAACCAAACTGAACGATTTTTAAGACTGTTCTCTGATAATCTCCTACATCATAATCTGATAAAAGTTCTCTCTATATGATTCTGAAGGATTCCAGGATTTATATGCGAAACCATTTCTCTACACAGAAAAACCTGGGGGTAAGAAACGTTGCAGGTAATCGGTGAAACGGGGTAACAGCAAACTGGTTATCTGATGCTGGAGTAAACTCATTGTTACATAAAAAACTGAGAGTAAGAAACGTTGCAGGTAATCGGTGAAAGAGGGTAATGACAAGCTGGGTAACTGAGATCGGGGTAAATTCAACATGTAAAATTCAAGAGCTAACGCCGATTACCTGCAACGTTTTTTATCCTCAGTTTTTTTCTGTGGTGGTACTTGAAGATTTCTCCGATAGACTCTTCTAGAGGCAGCACGTTCACCACGGTAAATTTACCCCAGTCTCTGTTACCGAGCTTGCTGTTACCCCGTTTCATCGATTACCTGCAACGTCTCTTACCCCCAGTTTTTTCTGTGTAACAACTTTATAGGACTTCTGAAATTGATATGTAATAATTGAAAAAAAAAAAAATAGAGAACGGAATTGAGAGTCATTTAGGAATTAATGCAGAGGATCTTTAGGCACTAGAAGTTTATGAGGCAACAGACATTTACTGTAGAACTGAAGTTACTAAAGGTTTGCACAACGACCTCTTCAAGGGAGATCTGTTTGCTTACAGAGTACTTAGTGTATTTACTCAGGAGGCAACTTGAGGTTGCAATATTTCCCTTCTTGTCTAGTAGAGTTGCGGCCAGAAGTTAAGAAGTTTGTCATTTCCGTTCAACACCGTGTTGAATTTAGCTTCGTGATGTACCCTTTTCTTGAAATCCACATCAAAATAAAATTTAAAGTCCTTTCCATATTTTGAAATCTCTATATGTGGGCCCCTCATGAGAAGGGCCTTTTTAGCCGGTGGTAGTTTAGGAAATATTCGCGTTTTTCTGAGTCAAGGTGAAAATTATAATTTTTGGGATGATACTCGGACCTATACTGAATCTATTGGCACTATACTCATCTCCCGAAAGCAACCGGAAGTGGGTATATTTCACGTTCGAGGAAAAAGTATAACACGTGCGAACGCTCCCATATAGATTGAAATTAGCGTAAATTTATCGCTTACGGAACGATCATTAGTTTCACAACCAGTTAGTTTTTTCACATTCAGAGCGACAATAAGTCATTAACAGAAACAATTGCCGTCCAATTAAGTGTAAAGATAGCATAAATATATATCGAGGAATATATAAATACTCAGAAAAAATAATTGTTATTTAAAACTTTTTTTCATTTACTATAAATACTAAAGTAACGTAAAAAGATTTTCAATTTTTGCTTAGAACTAAGGTTTTTATACCTATATCAATACCTCTCTTCTTTACCCACCCTCACTCACTTCTCACCCCTTCTTACACTTTACCCTCAAAACACTCAGCTCCTTTACCCAACCCATCTCCTCCTATCTACTCTTCATCCCTTTTCCCATCCAAAATCTCATATTCACCTCACACTCCTAGTTCTCCACTCCCCCAACCCTCTTTCTCGCCCACATATCATTTCCTTCACCCTGCAACCCTCTCATCAATCTTTCCTATACTATGTCCTCTTTCCCCCTCACCACATTTGTCCCTTTCTCTTCATTACCCTCTGAGCCACCCCTACCCTTGCTTCCACTATTCCCTAATCACTCTTCACCTCCTCATCTCTTGCGATTTTCCCATTTTACCCATTCCAACTCCTATTATATGTCATACCTCTTTTTTCCCTCCACTGTCCTCGCCTTTACTTCCCTCGCCTGCACTTTTTCCTCCAATTCCACTATTCACTTTAACCTCCTCCACTGCCCCTTGCAGATCGTCCCCTCTATCCAACAATGTTATCACTTATCTGTCATCTACCCTACCTACCCTCTCACTTTCCCCTCATCACCTCATACACTCTCCCCCCTCAAACTATCCTAACCCTACCCATATACCTTCCACCCCTTCACCCTCCGCCATCTTCACACTTACCTTCCTCTCCTTATCCTTTTTCCCCAATTTCACTATTCATCTTACTCACCCTGTCACCATAAATAGTCACTTTTACCCTCTGTACTAAAACCTTGTTAGTCATGATTCCTCCACCCTTCTTCTCTAGCAACCACGGCCAATCACTCTATCCCTTTCTAGGCCAATTCCACCCTTTACGCTACTATTCCCTATCCTCGCTCTCCTTCACCTTCTTTTTTAATTCCACTATTCACTTTAACCTACTCCCCCGCCCCTTGCGGATCGTCCCTCCTATCTAAAAACGTTATCACTTATTCGTCATCTACTCTACCTACCCTCTCACTTTCCCCTCATCACCTCATACACTCCCCCTCTTCAAACCATCCTAACCCTGCCCATCTACCTTCCACCCCTTCACCTTCCACCCCTTCACCTTTCGCCATCCTCACATTGACCTCCCTCTTCTCACCCTTTTCCTCCAATTTCACTATTCACCTTATTCACCTTCTCACCATAGATCGCCACTTTTACTTTCTGTACTAAAACCTTGTTAGCCATGCGTCCTCTACCCTTCCTCTCTAGCAAACACAGCCCATCTCTCTATCATTTTCTAAGCCAACTCTATGCTCTCTGTTACTATTCTCTATCAGGTTTTACGGTTTACCTTTCTACCTATCACAACAGCAAACATCTACAGTCTACACCCTTTTTCCTTTCCACCATCCTCACGTTTACCTCTCTCCTCCTTCTCTTCCTCCTCCATTTCTTCCAATTTCACTATTCGCTTCTCTCCCTCGCCCTATAGGGTTGCGCCCTATAGGGGTGCGCATTTTTCTATAGATTTTTATGAAAAAAATCATATGAATTCTAGAAAGCAAACGAAGAATATTTGCTCAAA
>JAUMHM010000050.1:6240377-6260276 GCA_032362435.1 Melikaiella ostensackeni | reverse complement strand
ACGGATACCTTTTCTGCGAGTTGATATTAGAGAAAATCCGGAAAAATTTCAGGACATTGTATATAATGAACTGATATTCCTGTAAAGTGTAAATGATACGGATGTAAGGTCAACAGAAAAATGATAATAGTGCTAGGAACTTCCCCTTTTCCCCATTTTTCACTGACACTGTAAAATGCCGATCGTCAAAAGTACGCCGAGTGCGGTGTAGTTTTGAGTTGCAACATTTTTGAGACACGAAAACAAATGAAGACACAATGAAAAATTTCACTGTTCAAAATAAGGTGCAATAAATTCACACCAATGGTTTTCTGTGGATTATGATCCATTATCATTATTCATTCGTATTATATGTTTTTGTTTTTCAACATTTTCTCGGGCACACCCGATTTTTTCTATCATCAGCCGCGGACTATGCCTAGTGCCTGTTGATTTAAATATGTTAAAATTGTGAAACGCTGTTTGAAACTTCTTGTCAGGATGTTGAATTGAAATAAAATTTAGCTTTGGTTCATGAGGTTTCGGTTGCCTACTTCCTGATGGTCTAGGAAGTTTTTTGCAATGCGACGGATGTTTATTAAAATCGCTATTTATTATCCATTAAAAAAAGAATACATACCTTAGACTTAAGATGATTACAGCCCACTATTTGTGTGGCATTTTTTATCTCAAGTTGGAATGGGTATGCGAATCTTTTTACTCGGGGCTGCCCCGGTATGTATCATCAGTCACGGACGCATTTTTATAATGCAATCAACTGATGCGATGAGAGTAGTATACCTAACATAACATATCGAGGCAGCCTGGTTTCTTTTCTTTCCTCACCATCCACCGACTGTGTTACAGTCATGTGCATGATGATGTGCGTGATATTAAAAATAAAAAGGCGGAAAAAATACATTATGCGGTCGGTAAGTCGTGACGTCATAGAATACCATTAGCCGTTGAATGTTACCAAATATATATGGGCGTCCTCATGAAAAGGAACCTTATGGCCGGTTTTAGTTTAGGAGATATTCGCGTTTTTCTAAGTCAGGGTCAAAATTATTATTTTCGGGTTTGACTGGGAAATGATGCTGGGATCTACATTGAATCTATTGGCACTATACTCATGTCCCGAAAGCAACTGGAAGTGGGTATATTTCATGTTCGAAGAAAAAGTATAACACGTGCGCTTATGGGACTCGCCAATTTAGATACGTTTTTTTCGGAAAGCAGTTTTTCGAAGTTCCAACTTTAAAAAAGCCCCTGTGACTTGTTCTGCAACCTAAAGGGTTCATCTTGGACTTAAAATGTCAGGGGAAAAGGTAGCTATGAGGAGATAGTGTAGTGGGATGGCGAAGGATGCGGGTGAGTGCGGAAGGAGGAGGAGGCGGGAATTCCAAGAAAGGGAGGTGGATGAAAAGTGGGCGAATCAGGAGAGGCATTTATGAAGGGGCAAGGGGAGGGGATTATTATCCCCGCACTATTGTGCGGAAGTGTGAAAGTGATAACTGAGGGAAGAGAAATAATAGAGGAGGGGGCATGATGCAAAGGAGAAAGAATGGTGTGAGGAGAAATAATAAGAGTGGAAATCAGGTTGTTGGCGAGAGTGTGAGAGGGGGAGGCAGACGATGTGTTGTGGATCTAGACGGGGAGGGAAAAGGATATAGTTGAGGGTGAAAGGGAAATATGTGGGTGAGAGTATGATGGTGTGGGTCCTTGAGGACAATGGTACAATACTGTTACATGTTGAGGACAAGGGACAGGGGGAGAATGAGAAATGTAGGGGGCAGAAGATGGTTAGCTGCGGGAAAAAGAAAAAATATAGATATTTTTTTAGCACAATATGCTTGATAGTGTTCCACGGAAGAGTCAAGTACATACTTCAGTCGCTCGCTTAATAAACTTATTTTTAATGTTTGTATATTTCGAAATTTGTTTGTTGCAGAATTTTTCTACTGTTTTTTTTTGCAGAGTAGCAGGAAGGGTCAAAAACTGGATTAAAAAGACCGTAATAGTCTGGGAATGTTTGAAAGACTTTGACATAAATTAGATACCATAATAATTGAATTATTATCAGATGTTTGTTATAACATGGCATAAGTGGGCTAGGTGTTAAACAGAAAAATTCATAAGTTAAATCTTTCTGGAAGGTTGATTAACTTTCATCTGAATTTCTACAATAGCTTCACCGATATAAGAAATAAATACCTTAGTATGTCAAGAAGATTTTATCGAACAAACCTCATTTGAATATTTATAGTTTTATCGAAACCTGAGCTGCTTGAGCCGATCAACAAGGCGTCTTTCTGACATTGGTATCACCATGAACTCAGAACACGTCAGGAGAGAGATTTATCGAGCAATCTCAACTACTGTATTTGCAGCATTGTTGCATCTCTTGTCATCTCTCTTGAGAGTTCTGCATGTATATTCCTGAGCTATGAATATTGAAGACTCAATGAACACTCTATCCGGTTGAATGATCACCGAACGCACCAAGAAAACGGCTAGCTTTTTTCGATTTTTCTTCGACTTTTAGATCATTGGATCTTCAAAATGTGGCTGCATAGCCGGTACTCAAAGTGAAGAAGAATAGACTTCTTGAAATGCTTTACATTCAAATTCACACAGAAAAAAATATAATGCATTTTGAACCTGAAATCAGCTTCGAAATGTTCTGACGCAAAACTGAACGGCAATTCGTTCATTTTAAACGACACGAATTATGAGCTCAAAGTAGGCGAAAAGAAAAATCATTCAGTATAATTAAAATTAACAAATTTTCCAATTTTTTGAATTTCCTCTTTACCATTTTATTCTATAAGTGAAAGATTGCGAAAAAAAAAATTTGCACTGTTGTTTTTCTAATAAAGAGAAAGTTTATTCTGAGAGTAGATTGTTCATTTTTGACAGCGAACTTAAATGGAGTTCAAAATCTCTTATTTACTCCTGTTATTGAATCTATTACTTATTTATTATTTCACTGAAACTGTTAGGTCTGTTAGGAGTGTTAGGTCCAGACTTTGACTGATCATTGATAAAACATTTATTACATAATTATTCTCGCTCGATTTTATAGTATTGATAGGTACAATTAGATACTATTTTTCACTACCTGGTCGAATATCATTATCGACGAATAAAGCTAAAATTGCAATGTGGTAGCAAGTGTTGTATGGTAGCGAGCTCTGGAAGTACCAAGAATAGGAGGAAAGTGAACGCGGTTGGCATCCGATTCCTGTGAAATCTATGCGTTAAAATGCTAATGGACAAAGTCAATCATGGTTCATGGCTCTCAATGAATGTGGTGTAGAAGAAACACTTATTGACAAAAGTGAAAGAAATTTGTTGACATGGTTTGGTCATGTTGAGAGAATGGATGAAGGATATTAAATGAAACAAGTGTGTTCAGAGTGGTAGCGTACCCAGAGGTAGACCAAAGAAAGAATGGTTGGAATGTGTGACTGAGATTCTAAAGTGAAGAAATATAGAGTCGTAGAAACGCAAGAGCTTGCATGACAAGGTTAGGGATGAAAATTTCCGAAATTACGGAAAACCGTCAGTAATTTCTGACATTAGCCGGTAACTATGGAATTGTTGGAAATCATGGTATTAAATAAATTGTTCAGAAATTTAAGATGTTTTACGGTCAAACACAATAAAATTTCTCACAAAAACGTACCGAATAAAACCGTCAATTAATCTTTTGTTTCTTTTCACAAAAACAATCTTTACCAGATGCACGTACCTACGTAATTTTTACATTTCGACTTGAGTTTATGTGAGGTTAGTGAACATTAAAAATAGAAAAAAATCGATCATTTTCAACTCACTCCTGAAAATAGTTCATTGTGTTGATAATTGTCTGTCATTTTTCATAATTTGCAACATTTCCGACACTTACACGTCATGACTATCGAAATTACGAAAATGTATGGATCTTAAAATGTCTTATATATCTTATATATCTTATATCTTAAAATATCTTAAAATAAAAAATTTATGGATCTTATATCTCCCTTTCTCCTCACCCCATCCTCCTCACCACATTACTACCAACGTTCGACCGATTTCAAAAATATGTGTGTAATGTTGATTTAAAAATTGTCAACTTTTAGGAAACGAAAGAGAACGATATAGCTTATGCGCTATTTCGGGTACAGCATCGGGATGATAGTCCCGAGATATTCTTTGGAGACTACAGATATCTGATGAGTATTTTCGAGATATCCCTACAGGGCGAAAATGTATATATCTCTGAAATATCCATGGGCAATTTTTCATTATTTAATTTAGCTTCCTATACTGCGATTTCTCCACTTGGAATTTTTTGATGAACGGACGAGGATGTATAAACCTGCAAACTACATTTCCCAAAGGGCCTCGTCTATCGTAGTTGCCTCAGCTCGTTCGAATCTAGCCAGCAGTCTTCATTCAATGGGGACGCCATCGTCCATTCTGGATTTGGAAATCAATCTCAGAAGCTAACTCTCAATCTCACAACGCACCTGAAACTTCTCACCCTTATCTTTACGGACAGTTTCTGTCCGCAGAAGAACTAAATTTGTTTAATACATAATTTCATTTATTATTTGTTATTTTTTTTAATTGTTGGCAATAACGGTGGATACTATACTGAAAGGTTATCACTCATCAATGCTGAATATGGGAAGACATATCATAGATAACTGTCATGCCAGCTGATCGAAAATGGATCGCTCATAACTATTTCAGTGGACATTAATCATTTCTATATTAATCTATTCATCATTTCCCTAAGCTTTTTTCGATGAATTAATCATCTTTTGACAGTTACATGAATGGCTACAAATGCCTATCTTGTAAGATGAAGAATCGTTTATATATATTTTATTCATCATTCTGCAGTAGTGAGAATTGTAAGGAAATGTACAATTATTTTAAACACTCAGGAATGATTTGCTCGTCTGTGACACCTACCTGTATATTGAGAAATCAGTTATATATTCGTTTATTGATTGATTACGACTTTTAATAAAAAATCAATACTTTCTCATACTTAATTGAAATAAATCAAGAATGTGAAAGGAAAGTTTTCGACTCATAGCATAATTTCAATTCATATCATACTCAAGCACAATATCCTCTCATAACAGTCTAACAAGGAGAGGTCGCGAGATGTGGGATGCCAATTCGAATGGGGCTTTACAGGATGAAAGTGCATCAAAATGCGCTAGATACGTATTTTTTCGATCGAATGGGCCATAGTTTCCGAGATATCGAGGTTTGAGTATTTACGTTTGAACGTTCGACTTATCACTGTCGAGCGTGGACTGCTTGAATGCTTGAATCGCCACTGTCGAGCGCGGATCGTGCTCAAAAGCGTAAATACTCAAACCTCGATATCTCGGAAACTAAGGCCCATTAGATCAAACAAAAAACACCAATCTAATAGATTTTGATGTTTTTTTACCCTGTAAAGTTTCAGTCAAATCGGCGTACCGCATCTCGCGACTTCTCCTTGTAAGCTAAATGAATATATTATACGCGATAGACCTCTGGTTGACACATCCATTCATTAGCTCAGAGATTCAACTTGTCTTCAAGGCTAATAAACTTTACTGACGATAAGACAATTTTCATTCAAAATATTTTAATAATACATCTATAAAAATTGAAAAGCCTTTTAGGTACAACAAACTAAAAATGAATTAAAATTCATTCATTTTTTAAAATTCCATCAACGTGCAGTGTGCTGAAGCAACTTTTCTCAAAATCATATAGTGGAATACGTAGAAAGCTTTCAGATTTGATGCAGAAAACCATACATAGATTCTATCATGTTCATGTTATCCAGCAGGGCCAAACTCAACTTCTAGAAGCCGGAATGCTGGCTGGATGTGGAAGGGTCAAAGGCAAAGGGGTTAACTCACCGTGCACCGAGAGCCCCTATATCGTAGTCGAGACTTTAACCTTTAGTAACCCCTCCACTCCTTTGTACTTAGATCGCTTGCCGATTGGACTTGGTGGACTTGGCACAGTTAAGCCAGCTTTTCCGGGTTATATCTCCTACAACCTACCGATATGTAGGACGTCTGTGCTCTGAGACAAAAAGATTTGTGATCCCTCAACTTGTTTCAATTGATTCAAGAAATTTATATTTCAAGAGTTATTCCACTGTGAAAAAACACTCTGCTTTATTGAAGAAAAAGCTTTCTTTCGAAAAAAAGCTTTCATAAGTTATAAATCATTATTTCTCTATAGACTTTATAGACTGTTTTCTTAAATACTATATTGTCGGTCAAAAGTATCAAGAAAACGCCAATTTTTCTCAACGTAATCCCTGAAAATGTAATTTGAAAACAATTATGTTTGAGTTACATAAGGAGTTACGGTGGAGTTACCAATAGAAATAAAATGTTTTTTCAAATAGTTATAGTTTTACATAATGTACTTTTTGAAACAACTGCGTGGGAAGTTTGGTTTCTCGTGCCTGCGTAGCGTGCGCGAAGTGCCCGATTCTCACATACTATGGCAGGATTTTTTCGCGCTTACCTAACGGTTTACGAATAAAATCGGCTTGTTCTTCGCACACTTCGCACTCAGTTGTTTCAAAAAATAATATGCGTGACAAATGCGCGTAAGTGATTCGCGACTCGTGTGAATACCACCCTTGCTTCGCTCGAGTGGCAAACTTCACACTCGCCTTGAATCACTTACTTCGTGTACTTGTCACACAATATACTATTAAGTGATCTTTTAAAGTTACGTCCTCCGCTCCAGGCTTCAGGCATATTTTTGTAATAGATGGGTGAAAATTAAAAAGTTAACAATGTGATGTCCCTGGAATATTATCTGTTTCCTGGTGGAAAATTTTTTACAAAAAAGTACAAATTAATACAACCATTTTTAGAGGAAACTATAAATCAATACAATAAATTACAACAAAATTTACAGGAAAATGCAACTTTTGTCTATTATTCGGACGACTTTTGTAATTTTGTATATTGTTTAACTTTATTGTAGTTTTAATTCTCTACGAGAATTTACAAAAACGTTCAACTACAGAAGTTTACAGTTTTTGCAGCCAAAAAGTTGTTCTTTTTCGACCTAGGATGACAAATATTGAGAGCTATGAGATCATTTTAAATTGAGATCTGATGTGCAAATGATCGCTATTACAGAAGAAGCTTTTATGTTTAAAATGTAAGAGAGTGGTATATTATTGACAACCAAAAATAATCATTCTTAAATTAAAGAACACCCTACGTTTGAAACTTTTTCTTAAGTGCAGCAATCAATTGTATACCATACAATTTAAAATTGCAATATTCTCAATATTTGACATCCTTGGTCGAAAAACAACACCATTTTGGTTGCAAAAACTGTGAATTATGTCGATTCTTCCCTTTATCCATTAAAAAAGTTATATATCAAAGATTTACACTTAACGTGGAATATATTTTTAAATTGTAATTTCTTGTGAAAACTTGTATATCCTACAAAAATGTATAGCAAGGTACAAATCTAAACGTTTGTGCGAATACTAAAAATATTGTTTGTAAAAACTTGTATTTTTAGTTAAATTTGTACACTTTTACAATGAACTACAAGCGCTTACACCAAAATTTTTGCATGAAAATATTATCGAGACTTGCCTTTGAAATGAGCTCAATGTCTTTAAAAAAAAGTTAATTATTTGCAGTCTCATTCCGATTTTTCAAAAACATCGAATTTTGGCGTTTTTTTTCGATTTATGTTTTTATTAAATTGACATTCTGCCTTCAACTAGGGCTTATTAGACGCAATATTTTATTGCCTTCTGGGCTAATATGACGACAAAAATTTAATGTTAATATTTAAAAAATGTAAGGAACTTTAGCAACAGCTCAAAAAATAGTCGTGTAGATAATTTCCGCCAATGTTTTACAAATTTTTAAACTGTAGAATATTTTACTTAATTGTTAAATTTTGTGCTTTTCTATACAAAAATACAATAAAAAGTTAGCTGTTTGTATTTAATTGTACTTTTTTTAAATGTTGTACATTCATGTATAAAGAAGTACAAGTTCTTACAAAAAATGACAGTTGTAGAAATGTTGTACTTTCTTGTGAAAATTTTTTCCATCAGGGTTTGTGTTTCAAGGAATATATTGCTTAACTTAAGGGTTTTATTAAGCGTGCTTTTTTCGCTTTCTTATTTCTAAAAAAATTGTAGATAAAATATCGTCTTGAAATCTTCGAGAATAAAAAAAAACACATCTGATTGATGATCATATCCTCAATAGACAGATAGCGATTCTTTCTGCTTGAATAAAGGCTGTATAGTATGGAAACCCTTGAAACAACAATTCTTCTTTTTTAAATACAAACTCCAATGAGCCATAGATAGCGGTGGACTGGTAAAATTTCTTTCATGTTCCAAAATTGCAGTGCGATATTTTATTTAGTATAAAAATGAGAATGAGAAAAGATACAATATACAATATACAGCAATATACAATTTACAACAATTTTCAACCTTGTAAATTTAAATTTTCAACAAGAAACTCATTTTCAACCAAGAAAAATGAATTTTTAACCAAAGAAGGTAAGTTCTCTACCATTAAAGATAAATTTTCAACCCAAAAAGACGAATTCTTTTCAAAAAGAGTTATATTTTCAACCTTAAAAATTTTAAACTTCACGAAAAATTTTATTTTCTACCAAGAAAGATAAATTTTTAAACAAAAATGATGACTTTTTTCAGATAGCAGTTAACTTTTAAACCCGAAAAAATGATAGTTCAAAAAAAAGAAATAATTTTCAACCAAGAAAGGTTAATTTTCAACTAAATAGTTGAATTTATACAAAAAAATTATAATTTTCAACCAACGACTTGCATTTTAACCAAATAGTTGAGTTTTCAGGTCAAAAAGATGAATTTTTCAGAAGACGGTTGAATTTTCATCCTGAAAAGTTGAATTTTTAACAATTATTTCTCAAGTAAAATAGTCAAAAGTCATGATTTTAAATAATTTATTCAAATTAAATGACAATTTACAATGTGTAAGAATTATAGGCGTAGGTACTAAGTTTTTGAACCCTCTCCATTCATAAAAAAGTCGTCACCAATAAAAAAAGTATCATTTAATCAAGTGAAAACATGATTTTTCTTTTTTTTCAAATTTAATGACAATTTACGATGCATACGGATTTTCTTATGACTGCATAGTTTTCGGAGAATAATTATAGTTGTAAATACTGATTTTAAAGAACCCTTTTCATCTATTAAGAAATTGATTTCATAACGAAATAACAACAAAAATCGTTATTATTCGTTATTTTCAGCTTTATCGTCGATGCGTGAACATAAGATATATTTTTTTTTTATCTATAACTTTTTATACCATATTCTTTAAAAGAAGTAAATCCCATGTTTAAACGGAAACAGATTCGAAAACATTGGAAAACATATTCAACATTTTTTGAGGAAAAATAACTTTCTGCTTTTTTTGTCAATGTTCATCTTTCCTTTCTCTTATTTTCATTTCTTTTTATCCATTTCTATCTTTTTTGTTTCGTCGGAAATTGCTATTACCGTTTTTAGAAGCTTTTTGTATTGGCATTAGGGTCTTATAAGTATGTATCATTGCATACAATAAATTATATAAAACATGAATTCGACAAATGTAAAAACGATATCTTTCGAAAACCGGTAAATATGTCACTGAGAGATTTTAACAACGGCACTTATCACCGAGGGAACTTTACATGTCACTCTTCTAGAGGGGGTAACGGGTTTTATAAACATGTTCTAGACACTTTCAAAGACGGTGAATGCATTGTCTAGTTTCTCGAGAGCTGGTCCCAGACCAAGCTGCAAATAGCTAAAAAATGAAATAAAAAAAATTTTCTCTTGCACTGTAGAAGGAGAAGGATCTTGCCTAAAAAAAATTACGATTTTTGATCCTGATTTTGTGGAATTTCAAAACAGGCAATCTCTGGGACAATTTTCACGTTTGACTGACAGATTTCAGAGGTCCACCCTTAATATAATAATTGATAATATTTGCAAGTCCGTATAACCGTATTTGCAAGATCATATAACCGTCGCGATGAAAAGAGTAGATTATAGTCAATGAATTGTTACATGATCGAAACACTTATATTCGTCGAAACAAAAATACCTTCAAAAAAATGTAGGCTGTGCGACTTACGATTAAGCATGTTTCGTAAAAAACATTATTTCGAATAATATTGGAGCTTCTAAATCGAGAGTGCTTAACAGCTTCGATTTGATGAAAGAAATGCGAGACATTAGGATCCCGGAAAATCACGTGTTCGCATCACTGGCACGTGGTATCGCTTTTCACTAATGTGCCGAAAGAAAGGGCAGTTGCGGTGGTTCACAGCAGGTGGAATCCAATTCGTGCTGAAATGAAAATTTTGTGGGAAGATTTTGAGAAAGGATTTATATTATGTCTTGATAGCATGGATTACAATTTTAAGGGTAACACGTACTTCCAAAGAAGAGGAATACCTGTGGGGTCCCCACTTTCACCAATTTTAGCAGATGTAGTGATGGGCGATGTAGAAAAAGATATTTAATCAAAAATAGGTTTCCAGGAACCCTCGTATTTCAGATATGTAGATGATATCTTAGTAGCGCTCCCGGAAGACGAAGTAGAAGGCGTTCTGCAACTTTTAAATTTGAACGATTTTGATATTAAATTTACACTAGAGCGAGAAGAAAGCAGAACGATAAACTTTCTAGATGTTACATTTTAAAGGAATGATAGTCAACAAATAAATTGTAATTGGTATCGAAAACCTACGTGGTCCGGTAGATGCTTGAATTTTGATTCACACGACGCCCAAAAATACAAAAAGAGTGTGATTTATAATATGGTAGACAGAGCGATTTTGCTTTCCGACAAACAATTTCATCAGGACAATTTGCGACTGGTAGAGGACACACTTCATGACAGCTTTTACCCGCAAGAATGAGTTAGAGAATACATCCATCTCGGATTCAATATTCTAGCATAAAAAGAACATCGTAGAATTAATCAAATAGTTCCAAATGTGGAAATCCGGTCTTTTATTAGTATTCCTTACGTAGAAGGGTTATCCGAGCGAATCGCGAGAATTGTCGGGTGTTACGACATAACTACAGCGCTTGAAAACAAGAGAGATCTTACAATGGTTCTGAGACCTGCGAAAGATGAACTAAATAGATTGGTCAAACAAAACGTCCTTTAGGAGTGCGGGTAAAGGAACATAAGAAAGACATAAATAACGAACCTAACAAACAGACCGCGCTCACTATACACAGTATACCTACAGAAAGATCACTTATTCGACTTTACAAACGCAAAAATTCTAGCGAATGAGGGATCTTATCGTAAACGTCTGGTGCTCAAAATGTGTCACATAGCTACTAATGATCATTCGGTCAATTTGATAACCGTTGTGGAAAAACTTTTCAAAACCCTCATGCTGTCAAGTCGATCGAGTGTCAGGCTGTACGGAGATAGTCGGCTTCACTACCACGACCCTTTAAAAATTAAAGTATCTCTCTTTCGATTTTCTTCAACTTTCGAAAATCGTTGAACTTTACGAACTCTGAGAATGCTCTTTCAGTTTTCAACGTAATATGAAACAGAGCGGATGTCTCTATTTTTACGTTAGAAATTATTTTTTTAAAATAAAAAGAAAGTCCTTGTTGAATCTTACACTCATTGTGCTTTTGATCTCATTAAGTCTCAACTTTCTTTCAAACTAAACAATTGTATGATTAGTGCTGTGCAAAGTGTCAGTGAAGATTGTGTGTTCGTGGAATTACTCACTGACTTACAGCCTCGCATTCACTTGACCTTCTACAGCGGAACGATAAAAACACACAAGGAGAGGGAGAGTTGTGAAAAGAGGGAAACCGCATGTCGAGGAAATATACATAAGTCGATACATGTATTTTTAATTTTATAAGTTGTATACCAAATAGTGTATATACAAATAGTGTATAGTGTATATTTTATACACTTAATTGCATGTAGTGTTACATATTCATAAAACCCTAATGCCAATACGAAAACCTTCTCAAAACAATTTTAATACTTGAGTCAATTAGAGACAATTTCTTTCGAGAAACCTGTAGAGATGTCGCTGAACAATTGCTATTATGCTTTTCATTAAAATGATAAAAATCTCAGAGCCTTTCGAACGAAACTTGTAAAATCACAAACTGATGATACTGAACATCACTGAGAAGAGCGTTTGCTATTCATAAAGTCTGTCAGCACAATTTTTTCCAATCTGACTTTTTGCTGTCTCTTCTGGGTCCGTGATCGTCCATCCTGAACCAAATATCTGTCTCTGGGGTGGTGCCAGCCGGAGAATAATTTAACGCCCGAGGTGAATATTGATGATACCTGTCCTAAATCTGCATAAGGTTCTTGCCACGATGACGGAATACCAATACGTTCTGGTTCCAGTGACGTGCGCTCAACTGAACGGATTCTAACCCACCATCCGTTTTAATCCAGAAATATCGGTGTCACCTCATATGTCGATCACGCGCTTTGTTATCGCCTTTTCTTTTTCACCTCCAATCTTGAGGGATAAAAAGGTATCCAGCTGGGAAAATGTCAGGACGAGTCAGATGAACGAAGCCGTTTATTGAGTTTCGAAGAGAGTAAATGAAAGAAAGAAGTGCGGAAAAGAGGGATTAATTAAAATCTCTGGGACATGTACATCCCACTCTAGACTGTTTGATAAGCGAGTTGATTTCGAAGGTTCTTGAAAATTCGCGAAAAGGAAAAGCAATTATGCCCTGAATGCTTGAGTGAAATACAAATTCGACTTCAGATTACTTTTCTCCGAATTCGGGCGATCCTTTGATTCTCTTCCAAACTTTCCTTTATATGATGAGAGGAGATAAATGGTCAAGCAGTGATTGTTGATGAAAACGATATTAAATTTGACTTTAAAATGTAAGTCATAGACAGAACTTCTCAGATAATATGTAAAATTGAACTTTTTTTTGTCTGATCACAAATGTATAGTAGGTCAACCAATTATATCCAATAATTAGGTTCTGGATATTCGGAGAGCTTTCGTCGACACTGTGGTCATCGACGTTCTCTGTGATCAATAATTTTAACGCCCACTGTGATTTCGCCAAAAGCAAATTAGAGTCGAATTAACCACCCGTGTAGCTTTTACCTAAAAGCATCGTAAAACACTGCTGTCACATGAGTGACACGAAATCGTCAGACCTGCGATTATTACACAACCAATGTATTTGTCCCCTGACCGCTTGAGCAATCGGCTATCGTTATTAGGACTGTTACCAATTAGCTGCGTACAAATGAATTTCGCAATTACGAACCATTCTGCAAACGTTAATTTTAAGCGGAACGTCGATGTTTCTCTACAAATAAATTAAAAACTGACTGATGTGACGAATCTATATATCTGCGAAGAGCTACGCTGATTGAGTACACACGGAGAAAAATGGAAGAAAAAACTTGGGTTTTAGTGCTGGTGGTCGAGGTATTCATTACTGAACTGGCTTTGTAAAAAAAAAATCGTAATCGTGGTACTAACTTCTTTAGGTAACTAAAGACATTACAGTTAGTCGACGGTTTGATTCCTCTAGCGCACTATGCAGAGTCCAGCCCAAAACAGGAATCAGTCCTATACTCGTAGCAGCAAATAATGTTTGGCCGATAGGAATTTACAAGGGCACGCATACTAGCATTTCTTTTTGTGAGGAATATCTTTTTATATAATTAATGTAACAGACCTTATTCTACCCTCAAATACGAAATCACTAAACGAATCGAATGTAACAATTCGAAAAATAAATAAAAAATGAATAAATACTCAAAGTGAAGAGGCAAAGTAGTATAGAGGTATACTATAGAGGTAGTGTATAGAGGCGTCTAAGTTGTTGACTTTCAAAGTGAATTTACTCACATTTGAAGGCATGACTTTGAATGTAAGTAAATCTAAAGTTAAAGCCTTCAAAATTTGACAATTCACAAATATTAAAAATAAAGTGTTGAAATTAATATAAGAGGAATTATAGGGAATTATCAATGTTATTTTTGCAATTATATTCAATACTTTTTCATAAGAAATAAGAGTTCTAAGCATCAAATCATATCAAATTTAAAGTCAAATTGAACGATTTTAAACTCCAAGCGTTCAAAATTGAATGTGATTTTGAACTGGGAATACTTAGAACTACACACTATGAAATTAAAAGATGTTTATAAATTAAAACGTATAATATATTTATTCCGCGTTCTTATTTTTATACCTAATAATATTTAATTTCTATAAATTACAATCTGAAGCTGTCGAAATCTTTTAAATTTTAATTGTAATTTTTTAATTGTCTTTGAAATTGAATGAAGCTACTTTTAATACAACCAGAATTTGGCAGATATAAAATAAAGCACTGAAACTTTTGAGAGTGAAAAATTTCATACTAGAAGTCTCAAAATTAAAAAGGTCTGCGGCGTTCTAATTGTAAGTGAATTTTGAGCTTTGTCAATTTAAAATTGTTCAATTTTTGACACATTTGATTCGGAATTATTCAATTTCTAAGGCTTTCAATTAAAAATCGTTCAACTTCAGATACTCCCGAACTGAAATCTTACTATTTTGAGTCTATCCATTTTTCGTTATTTAATTTGTAACGTATAAATTTAAAATACCTTGTAGACGGTTGAAATTGTAAATTGTTGAATTTTAAGGCTTTGAATCTGAAATTTTTAACTCGCAATAGATTATTTTGAATCAATAATTCCATGCTTTGAAGAAATATAAAAGTTTACCAATATTATACTTAAATAAGTGAGAAAGAAGGACAAGTAAACAGAAGAAAATATTGATATGAAGAAATTGGCCATATTTTGTAAATAAGTATCCAAAATTGTAAATTTTTTAATTTGTGATTGAAAAATTATAAATTACAAGATTTGATATATTATATTCTGAAATTCAAACCTTCGAAATTATACAATTTAAAATTCGAAGCTTTGAAAATTAAATGATTAACGAATGAAACATTCAAAACTGTGTTCATTTAAAAGTTGAAAATTTTAAAAATTGAAAATTAAAACTTCAAAGCTTTTGAAATCAAACACTTTAAGATTTGAAGATCTCCAAATTGTGCAATATTTCAAATTGGAATCGTAGAAATTTAAACCTTAAGGTTTCATTTAATATAATGTGTTTCCTTATTTTCCCCTTATTGTTTTCAAAAAATCGCTTGATTTCCCATTCTTAAAGAGCATTTTGCGCTGTAAAGCCTTGCCTTTAACAAACGTAGGAGGTTTAGAAATTATGTAAGTCGATCTATAATAATTTTTTCCGTACATAGAGAATTCGACACTCTTTTGGGAGCAAAAATAAGTATACTAAAATACAATTTATATAATAATACAGAAATATAAAAATCAAATTTAGTTGTTCAATTTGATTGAGCTCTCAGAGAAATAATGCAGTTATTACTGTTATTAGACGAACTATATGCACACTGATAAAAATGGATTGATTAATATTAGTATAATTGATATTATATATATTAATATTAATATTAATATTGAAATTTGGGGCAGCAATCTATAGATATTAAGCCGTAAAAATTTAAATATTTAGTTTTCTAATATGGGACTTCAAAAATTACCATCCAGATTGTACGGTTTAAAATCTATAGATTAATGTACCGAATTGTAAAATCCAAGATCATAAACGGTATAATCCATTTTTCTCAGTGCAATCTGCACTGCGATTCAACAGTTGAAGTCCATGTAATAAAAATGCAAATCGATTCGTCGAGATCTTAAGAAAAGAGCTTTTGGATTCAGTCAGAAGGTGTGAGGATCTCTACAATCAGTTTCCCGGGTCACGAGAGACCTGCTTAACCTTGGTGACCTCTCACAAGACTTGAATCCCCGACATTTTAGCTGATGGCGACGCTATCACTATTGGATCTTGTCGTCGTTGGCCAAGATGAGGCTGCACAAACCACCCAACCAGGAAGTGGACGTCGTAACCTGTATTATCAGGTCGATCCCATTCTCGTGAAGCGTTGATGTGCTTCCTGGACCATCTCCTAAATCTGAAAGCTTCCGCGTCTCTATAAAAAGGAAAATGACATCGACACTTTCTTGGGACATTTGGGAAATTCGGTACATTAACTTAACGTTAGTTTAGAATGGCTTTTCTTGAAAGCTAAAGTGAAGATATTTTTCAAAAGCTTCCAACTACTCAGAAGCTCTTGAAATTCAACAGGATATCTTGAAATTTCGTATTTATTTATCAAACACATTTTATATGCAGAATCGGCACTCTAATCTTGGAAACAATGCCTGCCAGCAAACACGTTCTGTACCTGACTGTTCTAGATCAAACAAGGAACAGTATTCTATAACAATTATTACAAGATGGTCACAGAACTGTTCTAGAACAAACCAATCACAGATGTTCGAAAACATTTGTTCCAAGTTTGTTGTAGAACTGTGCCGTAACGGTATTATGTCGACGTTCTCGGACGCTGTTACGAAAGTGTTCTAGAACTAACTAATCACAGTCGTTCTATAACATCTGTTCCAACTTTGTTCTAGAACTGTGCCGTAACGGTGTTATGTCGACGTTCTCGAACGCTATTACGAATGTGTTCTAGAATAAATTAAGAACAAAAATTAGACTTTTTTCTGTTTACACTTTTTGTGTACAATTAACCATTTTCAAGTTATGTCGTTAGAAACAATTCAATTTGCACTAACATTGATATATTTGCAGATAGATACATCAGCACCTATTGGACCGAAAGATTTAGAAAAAAATGCAAATAGCTTTTCAAGACACGTGCTCCACAGAGAAAAGAGAAAATTTTCAATCGATTTGTTTAAATACTTTCGTACAAACAAAATATTTATTTGGATCGGAAAAATTCTTTTTGTAACGTATGCACGGAATGAACCGTCTGAAAAATATGTTATAGAATATATATTTCATCATAAATAATGTATTTGTTTGGAAAAACTTGTTTAAAAAATTAAAGAACAACTTTTTGAAAAAGTACCCCGGATATTCAAATAATTAGAGGGCTTTTTTCGATATTTTAAGCCAAAGTTATCCTCTATAGACCTCTTAGTGCATACAGATGTATTACTAGCGACTCGATTATAACTCGTGTGTATGAAAGCTTTTTCAGTCTTTTAGAACAGAATGCTTTGATTTCTATATCATAACACTGTTATGTATTTGTTACATAACATATCTAGAACTATTATAGACTTGTTCCAGAATTATCACAGAACATGCGTAACAAAGTTCTAGATTTGTTCCAGAATTGTTACAGAACGTGTGTCACAGCGTTCCAGAACTGTTATAGAATTGTTAGAGAGTATGGGGAATGACATAGTTACTCGCTGGGTACTAACCTGTTACTAACCTGTTCTAAAACACGTTCTTTTCTGTTCTAGAACTGTAACAGATTTGTTCTGTAACCATGTTTGCTGGCTGGTCATTAGGGTGATCCTCATTTTACTTTTTTTGAAAATCATTTGCTCCTAGTCGCGATTCTCGTGCGAATGTCCAAAAATAGAATGTCCTCCAAATTTTATGCAAATTGGTTAATATTTACCCATCGCCCCAAGCACTTGGAAGTTTCCCATCAGAATAACATGGGGGAAATTGTACAAAAACGTTTACTTTACGTAACTTTTTTTATTTTTATTCAAATCAATCGCTCACGTAGGACAATAATCTCAATGTAATGCTTAAAATATCCTAATTTTCAAAAACTTGAAATTTTCAAAATTTTAAAAATGGCGGACTCAACAACTAGGGTCAAAAATTGCATTTCCTATAGTTGTAAACTTGGCATATTCAAACATTGTAAAAAAATATGATAAATTATTGTAAATTGAATGGTGACCCGGAAAATTAAAAATTTTGAAAAAATCCAAGATGTCGGCCAATTAAACAGTGCAAAAATGGCTCCTTTTTTCAGTTTTCAAATAAATATTTTCCAACTTTGATATAAAAAGAATTGTGGCTTCATGCAGCACGCGGTGGTCCCCAAAGACAGAAATCACGTAAAAACCCAAGGTGTCGGCCAATTAAAAATTCCGAAAATAGCTCATTTCTGTAATTTCTAATGAAATGTTTTAAAACGTTAGTAGAAAAAGAAGTTTGACTTTAGAAATCATCCTATGATCCCAAAAAACCAAAATTTTGAAAAATCCAAGATGGCGGTCAGCTGAATTTTCAGAATTGTTTTACTGTTATACTTTTGAACAAAATTGTCCTAAATTTCGCCAGAAAATCAAGTTTATCTCAAAGAATTTTGTGTTGATATTAAACTTTCAAACATGGAGAAAATCTGTTCAGTAGCCGTTACAAAAAGGTTTTTAAAAGTCGGACAGAATGGCTTTTCGGTAACTTTTAATATTTATTTCGAGAAATAAGCTATTTTTGGAATTGTTAATTAGCCGCCATCTTGGATTGTTTCAAATTTTTTGACTTTGAGAATCATCCAGTGATTTCTAAAGCCACAATTCTTTTTATAGCAAAGTTTGAAAACTGCAAAAACGAGCTATTTTTGGACTATTTAATTGGCCGCCATTTGGATTTTTTTAAAAATTTTTTAAATGCAGTGTTCCGCAAAAAAATTCTCATTTTTTAAATTTTCGGCGTAAAAAAATACACCAATCCTTCCAGAGGAGGATACCGACTACTCAAAAAAAAAAATATATATATATATATAGATTTGATCTGCTCAAAAAAGTTGAATTTTGGAAGAATATAAACTTTTAAATTTTCACAAACACTCGAATTTCTCCATATAGGGAAATCCACGTAAACAATTGCAAATCTCTATTATAAATAAAGATTTCTCGGCTTAATTATAGTAAAATAGAGTTGTTAGAGTCTTAGGAACACGGCTAAAAAAATTAATTACAATAACTGTAAATTTATCAATTTGTAGATGAAAAATATGCCGGGTCGAAAAAGATACAAGAGGATGAGATGGTAGAATAATAACCATTTTTTTCCATAATCTATTTGTTGCGGGTAGTTCGCGAGGGTTTCCCTCGGGCAGCCCAATAATTCCTTCGCTGCACATTCGCAATGGCGTTCGTAAAGTTTCAATTGTTGACCTTTTCATCCGCATTTGCAGATCTGCAACGAAGGTTACATTGTGACTTAATAAAGATGAAAAACAAAATAAAAATCCGTTTATTTTATTTATGTTTACTATTTATTATTATTTATATTTATCTTTATATATTATTTTTTATTATTTGTATTTATTCATATTATTATTATTATTTTATTTATATCATTTCATTTTTCAAAAGATTTCGTTATTGATTTTTCTTTCAAATTTTCACATTGTTTATTATTGTATTAGTGAGCTAACAATCACTTTTAATAATAAAAAACGTACTTACAATTTTCGAGTAAAACCGACGACTTCGCCACACTCTGGTCCCATAGACGCATAGACCGACGAGACACTTCCGATCCTTCCACTGCGGCTGCTACTGCGATACTGTACTGCGTATTATGCCTTATTGTTAGGGTCCTACCTAAAGTTTTTTTACTGTTAGGGTCCTACCTGAAGTTTTTTTTACCCCCTGGTCCCAAGTTCAGCCCTGTAACTACTTACAAAATAAATGGACTTGTAATTAACGCGTCGGTCTACCAGACCAGAGTGTGGTATTCTAGGAATCTAGGGTTAAGGGAAACTTCAAGTGCCTGTGGCAATCGGTAAATATTAACCGATTTGGATAAAATTTGAAGGACATTCTACTTTTGGGCATTCTCATTAGAATCACGACTACTGTAGGTGTTTTGAGTCATATTTAATTTGTTGCGAATTGACACTCGCGCTAATTTAATGAACAAAAAACATATACGACAACA
>JAUMHM010000050.1:6198891-6216480 GCA_032362435.1 Melikaiella ostensackeni | reverse complement strand
AAATTTTTGAATTTTCAAAAAAAAATCGAAAATTCAAATTTTGAGCCAAATAACGCGAGATACGAAAAAAAGCTATGTAATCAAAATTGTTGTTTTTACGAAGACGCATAAGCTTTCTTCTGAACATTTTTTGGCAGGAGGCATAGTTTGTATTTTAAGTACGGAAAATGATATTGGAATATTTTAATTTTAATTTTTGAGCCAAACGACGCAGGATAAGAAAAAAGCCAGAAGAGTAGAATTTGTGCTATTAAAAAGTCAAATAAAATTTACGTAACACATTTCTCCATAAAACCAATCGTAAATCATCAAGATAATCATTAATCGTCTTTTTAACTCTTTATTTGTATATATTATACGGCGAGCGCAGAAAATCGTGCGCAAATATTATGATGAGAATGAATTCCTTAAGGCCGATAGAGCATTAAGTAAAGAAGTTTCCTTTTTCATTTAAAATCAAAAAGAAATGTAGTAATTTGTACATAAAAAAACATATAACACCGAGCGCGGGATCATGTTTTGGGCGCGAAGCGCGTGGTGAGAATGTGCCCGCGGAGCGGGCAAATTTTTTCACTTAAAAATCACTTGAAAAGGTCATAACTTCTGAACAATTTTCGGTAGAACATTCCTTTTTTTTTGAATTG
The DNA here is from genome assembly GCA_032362435.1 of Melikaiella ostensackeni. Taxonomy (NCBI): domain Eukaryota; kingdom Metazoa; phylum Arthropoda; class Insecta; order Hymenoptera; family Cynipidae; genus Melikaiella; species Melikaiella ostensackeni. The sequence goes on along the minus strand of JAUMHM010000050.1, from coordinate 6,215,836 downwards.
TTGGGAAATTCGTGAGTTTTCTTTTCGCGTTTTAGAACATTTGCGTAAAATGCACCAGGAATGTGAAATTAATAAAAAAACTGACGTCTATCACATGTTTTTCAAAATCTAAAAAAGAGCGAAAAGTTAATCAATATTAATCACATAGGAAATTTTTTTGGACGCAAAATTGAAGATTTTTAGCAAATAAAAATGATTTATTACTTCTGCATTTCGAAAAATCACATAAATTGATAAAAGAACAACAAATATCGAGTTCTTTGAAAAGGTGGCTTATCCATTTTTGTCACATTCCATAAAAATACGCAGGAGGTAACCCCAAAACACAATTTCTAGGGTACAAACTTTAGCCTGTTCCTTTGAGTGAAAACTGGTTCAAAGCAGGCATGTATATTGTGCTATTTAAATTAATTTCGATCGCATTCATAAATTTAATTTATCAATTGAAAGCTGACTTATACTAAAATAGGATTAAAAAAGCAGAAAAGAGAAAAGAAGCCAGAAGATTGAGCTCTCTATATTTTGTCAAGATAATTTTAAAATGTTTATAAAGTGACTAGGTTCCATCCTGGATTCAAGAAATGCAAGTAGCAAGGAATTTTATTTTTATTAATAAATCTGGAAGTGCGGACGATCCATTTCCATTATATATTTAAAGCATTTAAAATTTAAATTTCTGGTATTTCAAAGCAGCACTTTTGCAAACCATTCGAAATAGTAAAGGTGCGTCTCTAAAGAATAAGCTATAATTATTGAAAAAGTTGTATTTTCCAAAAATGTCAAATTTCAAAGACTTTTAAATTAGAGATAGTAGAATGACCCCTTAAAAAAAACCCTGAAATTTGAAATACTCATAACTTCGTGAAAAGGATTTTCTTCTCAAAACAGTAAAATACGTGTCGCCTAATTCCCTTCGAAAAACAACATGAGGCGCATGAATATTTCCTAAATTCTATCTTCCCAAATACTCATTTTACCTAAAATTATTTTAACGAACAGCAATTTGCTTTAATTTTCATTCATCCTAAAGGCCAATTTACCTAATTTTGATTATTCCGAATCATTTTTTGTGCTAATTTTAATTTTTTCGTATTACCATTTGGCATGATTTTTATGTTTACGAATTATCATTTGTTTAATTTTTATAGTGACGAATTACTATTTAAAATAATTTTTATTTTTTCGAACTGCGATTTGTCATTATTTTTATTTCTTCGAATTATCATTTGTCATAATTTTTATATTTACGAATTATCATTTGAAATATTTTTTATAGTGCTGAGTTACTATTTAACATAATTTTTATTTTTCCGAACTGCCATTTGTCATAATTTTTATTTCTCCGAATTATCATTTGTCATAATTTTTATAGTTCCGAATTACCGTTTGACATAATTTTTATTTCACCAAATTACAATTTGACATAATTTTTGTGATACCGAATTACTTTTTAAAAAAATTCTTATTTTTCCGAAACACTATGTGACATAATTTTTATTCTTCCGAATAAGCAGATAACCTAAAATTCATTTAAACGAAACGCCATCTGTCATAATCCCCATGTCATCGAAACTGCATGTAACATCAATTTCATTAGTCTTAAAATGGCGTCCGGGATTCTGATTGGCTGAATAATGTCGCGAAAATCGAATCAGCTAATAAGAATGACGGATGCCATTTTAGGAGGAATGAAATCTATGTTACATGCAGTTTCGATGACGTGGGATTATGACAAATGGCGTTTCGTTTAAATGAATTTCGGGTTATGCGCTTATTCCTAAGAATAAAAATTATATCCAATTATAATTCGGCAAAATAAAAATAATGACAAATGGTAGTTCGGAAAAATAAAAATTATGTTCAACAGTAATTCGGTATTATAAAAGTTGTATCAAATTATTATTTGGTTAAATAAAAATTAGGTAAATTGGATATTAGGATCAATAAAAATTATAGCAAATTGCTATTCGGTTGAATGATTTGAAGTAGAATAAATATTAGGGAAAAGAAAATTTGGGGAATATTCATGCGCCTCAAACAACATATTAAAGAGGAGGATGATTCTGTGACTCAAAGTTGCATTGCCTGCAAGATTTGAAATTGATTCGGTCCACTATGTATAATTTTTCCATCTGGGAACGTAAACATTTGAAAGAAAATCTTTAAAAAATTGATGTTTTTTTTGAAGCAATAATTATCTCAATTTTATTTTATATTGCTTAGAAGAAGTTAAAAAAACAGTTGTAAATATTTCTTATTTTTTCATTTAACTTCATAAATACGCTTGTTTTTTCATATTAAAAAATATTATTGTGTGCAGTTTGAGATAAATGAAAAGATTGAACTTTTCATATTCCAAAAATTAGAACCGTCGGAGAAAATTAGAACATGTTATCGCAACTAAAGTTCGCAGTTGAGCAGCTTCCTCGTCCATCAAACAAAGTCATTTACATGCGAATGCGCTGAAAGTTCAGACGTTTCGTTCTGCCCTGTCTAGATAAGCAGACCCTGTGGTAAGGAAAGATTCACCTAAGAATTCTCGATAACGCCTCCGGGTGTTTAGAAAAGAAATCCCATCTGACTAAAAGCGATCCTTTTCGCTTATGCGTATCCGTTTTTCGAACATATCGGTTGAAAGAGGACTTTCGCCAAAGATAAAACTAGTTCGCAAAAGGTCGAACTGATGAAAAGTAACGTACCATAAAAACCAGTAGTACATAAAAATTCCCCATTTCGTACCTCTTTCATCATTTTTCTATCAAAACTAACTCAAAGAGAAACTTTTCTTTTTTCCATCCTGCAGGAAATATCCATTTTTTACACAATGACCGTCCTTTTCTAATATCATTTAATCCCTAGAAAATTCATGTTTGGAGACTAAGGCTTATAATAAATAAAATTCATCCAGGTCTTCCTTAATTCTATTACAACAATTACTTTCATTGATGTATTTCAGAGCAAATCGAAACTCCTTTCAATTTTAAAACTAATCATTATACGACTAAAAATGTTGTTTAATAAAATTTTCTTTAGGACGTGCCAATACTGTCAAAAATCACCCCGGACTTCTTTCATTGAAGAAAATTGACAATATGTGTAATTCCATAAAAAAGGTATCACTGTTATTTATGTTTAAATACATGTGGAGGTTCCAGTATAATTAAATTTCCAAGAGATCTGTGGAGCGCGATTTTTCAATTTAGCTTTGTTTATATTTACCTATCTATTTACTGAACGCAAAGTGTGGCAAAAAGGTCAACTTTTCAGTCTTTTTTCTCTTCAAGATCAAAAAGAATCGATTGATTGTGAAAATTTTAATCGAACTCATAATTTTAATCATTTCATGCAACCATCATAGCCACCACCAATTCAGGCAAATCTCGTTGAATTATTTTTCAGCTCTTTGAACTGGAACGACATTCACCGGCTGAACCATATTTCACAAAAAATTCAAAATTTCGTTTTGTTAAGAAATTAGACGAAATTGAAATCCAGGAATATCAATTGATATTTAATTGATCAAAATTTCTTGAAATCATTTGATAAAACAAAATTTGGAATTATTTTGAAATAGAGAGAATTCAAGCGGTAAATGTCGTTCCGATTCAAAGAGCTGAGAAATAGATCAACGAGACATGCCTAAATTGGTGGTGGCTATGATGGCTGATTAAAATAATCAAAATTATGATATCGATTAAAATGATTAAAATTATAAGACCGCTTAAAATGTTCACAAACGGATTGACGGCAGTTCACGTGAATCTGCATTCTTTAATGTTCCGATTCAAATAATTTCCATTCAATCGATTCTTTTTCCTGGGGAGCGACTTCCAAATATCAGAAAACATCCTAAACAAACAATAATAAAATAAGAATCAGCTTTATTGTTACAAACAAATTAAGTGCACAAATTAACAACGGAGTGGTTTAATGAAAAAAACTTATTTTTTTTTCGCTAAAATTTCTGTAGTTTACCTCTAGCGCAATGGCGATGTGTGAATATGCGTAAAATGTATAAAATTGTTATTGTTATAAGCAATCATTATAAGAAAATTCATAGATTCGCAATTAACTGAAAATCTAGCCCCTCCTTTTTAATTTGAATGCTTGATATGCTTCTGGAAGTTGCACACTTACATAAATATTTGTCAAAATATGACATCCATTATTTTTATGAACAAAAGCAAAATTTCGTCATTCTCATGCAGAATCTTCGGTTCTTTTTTACGTCAGTCTGCTTTAAAATACCTTACCAAAGAGACTTAGCTACAGAACATTGATGAGTTTTAACAAAGTATATTTTTTATAATCAAATTAAATGAACAAATACAAAAGTTTGGCATTTCCGCGCAAATTCTTTAATTTTTTTTTGCGAAAGTTTGCCTCAACTGACTGGCTCAAGCAGAAAAAATTAAGAGTATCCGTCCCGCAACAGCTGCTCCAGAATGTAAACCTCGAAGCTTAGGTTGTTTATGTTTTTGGTTTAAAATTGAAAAGAATCAAACTTTCACTGTAATTAACATGGATATACATTAGGGTGATCCAATTTTTTTAATTTTCATGCTCTCACCCCCTGAATTTGTTTGAGTACTCAAAAAAATAATGCTTTTTCAAAATGATATTTAGAGGTTCCGCAAACCCCATGAAGTTTAAAAAGTATTTCCCAAAAAGAAAAAAGACGTTCTTGTAAATTTTCGTTCAGAATCGTCAATATTAGGTGCATCGAGTTGACCCTCAACATTTCTCTTTACAATCAGCCATAGAATACGAATCAAAAATTACGTTTTAAAATTCGCCCCGATAAGTCTGTTTTATAGGGTCCTAAGAAAACCTGATAAGTGAAAAATTGGGCTTTGCGAGTTTTTGGCGATAATAATTATTTTTTGCGGTTTCTTTTAGCCCAACTTGTTCATAATACATGAAGTATTACCTTCTACTAATAATGTAATGATTAAATAAATTTTTTAAACAATTTCATATTCTTTATAGCAATTTCCTCTCAGAATAGAGTTAGAAAGTCGTGGTTTTCTCCGAATGGTTCAACTGTTCAATTGGAGTGGAGCACTAATCAATTAAAGTTAACAAAAATATTTTTTGAAACAATATATTATCATCTATAACAATATTCGCTTTGAATAATGATAGAAAGTTGAATTTTTTCTGATATTGACCACTCTTTGTCCACTTTTCAACCAGGGTGAGGTAATAATTAATTCAAGTTAACAAAAATAATTGTCTAAACAATTAATTATTGCTCATAATTATCTTCTCCTATGGTAATGCTAGATAGTTGCGGTCTTTTTCTGAAATTTTCAACTCTTGTCCACTTTCCAACTAGAGTGAGGTAATAATTATTGCAGGTTAACAAAAACAATTGTTTGAACAATTTATTATTATTTTCAGGAATATTCTCTTTGAATAATGCTAGACATTTGCGGTTTTTTTCAGAAGTATTCAACTTTCTGTCCACTCTTTACTTAGAGTGAGGTAATAATTAATGCAATTTAACAAACCTGATTGTTAAAGAATTTATTAACAAAACGGATTATTCTAACTTTTTTGGTAGGGTTTTTGACTTATTTTGGTTTTGCGGGGCATCAAAAAATTTTTTCATCGTAGTAAAACTCTACAGTTTTCTTTCTCGTGCAAAAAGGGGGAAAATAGGACCCGAAGCATTTTCAATCTCAAAAAATTGTATTTGACGCTACATCCTGATGGATATTACCGTCTTGAAAAATACATTTGCTCAGTCCCTTCCTGAGTTACTAGGTTACCAATTTCGTTTGCCATATACCACAAAGGCAATACTTAGCTGTATATAGGTATGAGTAGTTTAATCTCGAGTTTATTTGAATTATTACTCATTTGTAACAATACCGATTGATAGGAAAATAAAAAAATTAAAATTTACTTGAATTTATGATTAGTTATTTGAGTTTAGTTGTGGTTTAAGTTTTACTTCAACTGATGATAAAATAAAAATTTAGTGTTTAATTATAATTATGAATAATAAAATTTCAACAGTTTTTTCCCAGATATTGACCTATTCCAGTGTTTTAATGAACTCTATTGTTGCGATACTCTTTAATAGCGCCGTAATATCCGCGTAATAATGTGTAAGAATGCGTAAAAATTCGTAATAGATGTAATAGATGCAATAGTTGTAGCTTACAGTGATAGGCGTGATAAGGATTACTCCGCGCGGATTTTTTACGAGTGAATCCCTCCTCGTTAAATTGTTAAAAGTTGTACAAATTAAGAATTCAATTGAAAATTTATTTTTGATAATACTACTTTATTTCACAGTTAATTCTAAGATATAAAAACTGCTGCAGCTCAGTTCAATCTTCAATTTAATATCAGAATGATCCAATCTACTGAATCAAAAAATCTACTAGCCCAACTTCACAATCCTAGCAACCAACAATCGCTTTGTTTTTTTTTTTTGTAAATAGACGGGGGAAAGAAATTTATGTGGAAACATGAGGTGCTACAAGTGCTATAAGGTGAAATTTTTTCAAAAAGGGCCCATATGCAAAGACCTTGCAATTAAAGTTGGTTTAGCTCCGTCTTGAAACATTAGGGGAATTGATGCAACAAACAGGAAATCTGATCCAAGACGATGATGATTATATGATAATGATGATAATGATGGTCTATTATTATTGATGATGATAGTGATAACCTATTATTCATGATAATCATATCTGAAGATGTGTAGATGATGTTATAAGTTGGTGATATATGATTGATAATATCATATGAAGATGGTGTTATAAGTTGACGATCTATGGTTGACGATGATATTCTCTGAAGATGGCGTTACGCGTTGATGATAACGATGTGATGAGACATGATGATCTAGGATTCATGATCATAAGAATGAAAAACCACTGTTAAAATTTTATTTTTCGAAAATGGAAATAAGACTCGATCGAATTCGGTGAAATATGAATGTATAAGTTTGGCACTTGATGCATGTATCAAATGTTAATGTTCACATGTCAATTATAATTTTGATACCAAATATGAATTATTTTAATCAACTGAGTATCAGGGCGCTGTTCCTTAGGGACATATTAGTAGAGTACGTATTAGAATACAACCAATAGAATGCTGTTTTCTCTGTACAGTACACAAGTACTCCTCAGTCTGCTGCAAATCACTTTGATCCAAGATCAAGATGAAAGTAACACCCCAGGATTTTCTGTTTCTAATTTCACAGTAAAACAGTGAAATCATTTTTATTGCAACTTATTTGTTATGTTCTCGAATTTTCTCCAAATGAGAGTACTTCCAGTATTAAACTGTAACATGAACATAACTGCATTCCCATTCTCCCGTGTCTCACTTTTGTTGAAACTCAAAACAGCACCAAATCGGCGTACTTTTGAGAATTAGCGTTTTTCTGCGTTTATATTTTACTCACAAAGTCTTGTTTACAAGCTGAGTCTTCGAGCAAAGGAAATTCATCCAATGAATTTCTCGTCGTGCAAAAAGTTACACTGCAGTTAAGGGTTTTCGCGAAAGAAAAATTTTCTGGATTTCTTAGGCTGGAAGTCTGAGCCGGACGACGGCAGTTTACGAGACGAGACCCAATTCTCGGAGTGGGTAATGAGCGTCATTGTGTGACTTTTCCTCTGAAGTACTGAAACCTTCTAGATCCGTTTCAGGATGCAGAATGGCAGAAGGTTCGCTGGAGAACCCCAAGGATTACTGCGACGTTCCAGCGAGTAACGAGATAATAAAGCGACGAGCTGTGTAGCTTTTGCGGAGAAGTTTCGCTCTAGTCTTGCTTTTTCTTTTTTTTTCTTACAGCCTTCACCCTCGGTTCGCAAGTTTTTCTTTCCAAGTTCCCAGTGTTAGGTCTTTACAATGCGAAAATGGAATTCTTAGATCATTGTGGAACTGAATAGTGTGCGAAACGCTAGTTCCTTATAAATCAGTACTGTTAATCTTAGAACTTTATTTTATGACCCACACTGGAAAACTTTTATAACTAATATTTTCCGAAAGTGAAGAAATAACATAATTTTTTTTTTGTTACAGCTACTTCCTCCTTTAGGACGGATCGCTTAGAGCATGCTATGCCCATAAACTCGGAACTTGATGGAAATCCGCCACTGTGGGTGACACGAAAACGAAACGGAAGACAAGAAGATATTTATATTAATAATGCAAAAATTCTGTTGGATCAAAGTAATATCGAGTTGGCGATAAAAACTAATGATGGCGAAAAAAAGCAGGTACGTGAGTTTAGATCTGAAACTAGGGTGTCCATCTGTCCGGATTTTTCCGGACATGTCCTCTTTTTGAAGCATGCGTCTTTTATTCTACAGGGTTTTTTACTTTGTCCAGGTTTTTGGAAGTATGGGATTTTTTAGTTTTTTTTTAATGGAAAAAAATATTGCCCAAGTGAAGCATAGTGGATTTCTTCAAAATTGTTACTAAATGAAAAATGTTTTTATGATTTCATGTTTCAATGATTTCTTTTTATTTCTGTGAGTGGTAAGCCGAATTTAGTGTTAGAAAAAGATGGATAAATTGTACTTCCTTGAAATTATATTTTCAATAATCAAAGTGACAGGAGATAATAAAATATCCGGGCTCAAAGTGTTGCGTAGTCATCGACACTTTGTGTTGTCCAGATTTGAACGTGTGTACATAGTCAGAAATGAAAAAGTGTGCAGTAGAAAATTAACCTTATTTTCTAAGCAAAATCTCCGCAGTTTTCTAATTTAATATTTTTAAAGTATTAAAAATAAACTCTAATGTTTATTTAAACGATTATTCTTCAATCTATAAATGATCAAAATTCCTATTTATTTATCGCAGACTTCACAATCTTTCCCCTATTCCCATCTTTTTCACTTTTCCTGGTTTTCCGCTTAAATCCGAACTGAATTAATAGAGCCTAATGAGAAAATCCAACTATTTTTGGCTGAAAGTTTATTCTTTTTGGTTGAAAAGTCTACTTATATTTTTATTCGCGAATTCGACTTTTTTGGTCAACAAATTTATCATTTGGTGGAATACTTAGTTATGTCGTTGAAAATTTACTTTTTTCATAAAAAGTCATCCTTTTTGGTTAACAATTTGATTGTTTTTTAAAAAATTTGTCTTTTTAGATTGAAAAATCAACAATTTGGTTGAAGTTTTTTTCTTCTTGACTGGAAAATCTTTCTTGGTTTAGAATTCAACAATTTTTTTTAATTCGTCTTTTATGGTGAAATTTAACTGTTTTTGATTCAAAATGAAACACTTTTTTGGTTGAAATATCAAATATTATATATTTTGTTGAGAATTCGTCTTGTTTCATTGAGAATTTAACTGCTTGGTTGAAAGTTAAACTATTTTGTTAAAAAATACATTCTTTTGGTTAAAGATTCATTTCCTTGCTTGAAAGTTTAACTATTCTGTTGATACTTTGTTTTTTCAATTTAAAATTAATTTTTTTGAACGAAAATTTAATTGTTTCATTTTTGGTTAAAAATTGATCTTTTTTGGTTGAAAATTCAACAGTTTTGTAAGATTTTTGTCTTTTTGGATTAAAAATTCAACAATTTGTTTGAAATTTTTGTCTTCTTAATTGAAAAATCTTTCTTGGTTGAAAATTCAACGCTTATGTTGAATATTCAATTATTTTGATAGAGAATTCAACTATATGGTTGAAAATTACCTTTTTTGTTAAAAATATTTTCGGGTTCAATATTCAACCATTTTGTAGAAAATTTGTGTTTTTGGGTTGAAAATTCATCTCTTTGGTTCAAAATTCAACTATTTTGTTGATAGTTCGTTTTTTAGTTGAAAATTCTTTTATTTTTTTTTTTAATTTAATTATTCCTTTTTCGGTTAAAAATGATATTATTTAGTTAAAAATTCAACTTCTTTGTTGAAAATTCAACGATGTCGGTAGAGAATGAAACTATTTGGTTGAAATTGATATTTTTTGTTGAAAATTCATATAATCAGGTTGAAAATTCAACTCTTTGGTTGAAAATTCAACAGTTTTGTGAGATTTTTGTCTTTTTGGATTAAAAATTCAACAATTTGTTTGAAATTTTTTTCTTCCTAATTGAAAATCTTTCTTGGTTGAAAATTCAACGCTTATGTTGAATATTCAATTATTTTGATAGAGAATTCAACTATTTGGTTGAAAATTACCTTTTTTGAAAAAACTCATATTTTCGGGTTCAAAATTCAACCGTTTTGTAGGCAAATCGTGTTTTTGGATTTAAAATTCAACTCTTTGGTTGAAAATTCAACTATTTTGTTGATACTTCGTGTTTTTAGTTAAAAATTAATTTTTGTTTGGAAATTTTATTATTCCATTTTCGGTTAAAAAATGATCTTATTCAGTTGAAAATTCAACATTTTTGTTGAAAATTCAGCGATTTTGGTAAAGAATGAAACTATTTGGTTGAAAATGATCTTTTTGCTGAAAATTCTTATAATCAGGTTGAAAATTCAACTCTTTGGTTGAAAATTTAATATTTTTGTTGGTACTTTGATTTTTTAGTTCAAAATTAATATTGTTAATTGAAAATTTAATTATTCCATCGTCGGTTAAAATTTGATCTTATTTAGTTGAAAGTTCAACTGCTGTTGTAGAGAATCAAACTGTTTGATTGAAAATGATCTTTTTCGTTGAAAATTCATATTTTCGTGTTGAAAATTCAACTATTTTGTTAAAAATTCATTTTTTTGTGAAGATTCATCTCTTGGGTTAAAAATTTGAATATTTTGTTTCAAAATTCGTTGTTTTTTGATCAAAATTATTTGTTTCAAGTGAAAATTAAAGTATTCAGTTTTTGGTTGAAAATGCACCTATTTTGTTGAAAATTCGTCTTTTTAGTTTGAAAATTGATCTCTTTTGGTAGAACTTCCATCTTTTTGTTAACAATTCAACGATTAGGTTAAAAATTAATCTGTTTTGGTTGAGGAGTCCACAATTTTTTTGTAAACTTGTTGAATTCAACTGCATTTGATTTAAAATTGAAAATTTTTCTTGATAAAATATCAACTATTAAATTTTTTGTTGAGGATTCCTCCCTCTGGTGAAAAATTGGTCTCTTATGGTAAAAAGTTAATCCTCTTGGTTGAGAATTCACCTCTTTGATTTTAAATGCAACTATTTGGTAAAAAAATTTATCAATTTTGTGGAAAATGCAATTTTTTTACTTGAAATTTTACGATTTCAGAGGCTTTCAAATTGCATTTAATACAGTACCTACATTCATTTTATTTAAAAGAATTTATTCCCCTGTTTTCGTGAAAAATCTCCCTATTTCCTCTGTTTTTGAAGTATTTTTTGGCCTGTGAAGCCTGTTATCAATACAGTTGGAAAAATGTTTTTTTGGATTCTTCTTGTGAGTGGGGGGTAGTCCGAAATTTAAAACATTTTAGGCCCTTCAAAATATTCATTTTTTAACTTTAGAATATATGTCAGGATGGTTTTTATATTTTTCTTTTTAATCTTATTTTCCAATTTATCCAATTTATTTTTACCCTTATTTTTTCTTGTAGCGTTATAAAATAACAAAGTGTAAAAAAATTTTATTGCATGTATTTAAAAAAATCACCTTGAAATTCAATGTTTTTAAAAAAATGGATTGATATTTCAATCCTACTTTTCCTCTCTTTTTTAAAACCCTATGTCCTACTTTGTCCTCTTTTTTGAAGTCCGGTTGTCCTAAATTCCGAAAATCAGCTCTGGTCACTCTGTATTGAACTGAGCTAAACTGTTATAACTCTTATATTAAAATATAATTTAATTTTTTCTGTTATCGTTAATCTAATGATCTGACAAGCTTAAAATATACTTATATATTTTTATTTAGTTATAATAATTAAAATACACAGATAAATGGGTAAATTGAACTCAGCGATTTTACAAGTATTCTATGATAAAGATCATACAATATTTCAGGAAGATACATTTTTTTCTTTAGGCTGAAGTTTTATAATTTCTTAAACTCGTTTCACAACACCGGATACAATATCCAAATTCCTTATACTTTCAGCTAACAATATATCTAGAGTCGCCTTCACACGATGAAGGTAGGCTTGCGGCCAGCCCCTAACGAGCTTTTAATGAACTTTGCAAGCTCACCACCATTAGACTAATGGATATCGGTAACCTCGATGATGTCGAACAGAACAGACGAGATGACGCGTTCGTCAAACGTTCTGCGGCATTATAAACGCAAAAATTGGCACACGCCCCATAGCAATTTTGATTGCCACTTCGCAATTTCCTTATTATTAATGACTGATGACATTCTAGCCAGAAAATGCATCTATTTCTGTATATTATAGACATATAGCTTTTCTATTTTTTTAATAAGACGCAAGGAGTTAATACACTCATGTAATTTGGTGTACACCCGCTATGAAATTTTGTACAATCCAAAACGATCTTGCACTCCCATATCATTCCTTGCAATCTTACCATGCTATCTTGCCATAATATTCCCAGTGGAAAGTTTACCATTGTGTCATGCTTGGCCCAAGCTTAGGACCTAATGATACTCATGTTTTCGCACAACTGGCCGCCAGTCTTGGGCCGTCATTGGCAGGAGCTTTGAATGATAACGCTAATGCCAAGAGTTGGCAGCCATTCATGGTGGACCAATGATCGGGCAACGTATAGGCAAAACATGGGCTAAGGTTCGGAAGAAAATTTGACTAGATTAAAAATTATTACTTATACCGTCGAAATTTTTTTTCCTAACCTTGGCCCATGTCCATCATCCCAAGCTTTCGCTATTGTTGGCCCAAGAATGTTGGCCAATCTTAGGCCACTTAAAAAACCAATGATTGCCAGTATTGTGCCATTCTTGACACTATGATCAACTTTGGCAATTTCTCACTGGGTTCCTTGCAATCTTTATAATGTAATTTGAAAAATGTAATCTTTCAATCCCATATAATTCCTTGAAATATTTATGTGATCTTGAAAACCTATGCAATCTTGTAATCCCGCATGCATTTCCATATTTTCGGCAAGGATTTGAAAATTTTTCAATAATATGTTATTTAACAGACCGAATGATGTAATTGATAAAAATTTCAGTACGTAGTTTTGGAAACATTTCTGGATTATATAATGTTCTGGGTAAACTATTATTTCCATATTTGAACGTGTCGTTTTACTTCTTTTTTATCCCTGTTGGAAAACATTCTATATACCACAAAATATGACGACTGCCTTTTTAAAAAACTACAGAAAACTTTGATAAACTCTTCTCTTTTAGGTATAATTGCAATTTTTTACAGTTATTGCAATTGTTTGTCAGTGAAAAGTAGCGCTGCCAAGTACTGTGGGTGTATTTAATTAACTATGGATGTATTATTTGTTTGTGCTCACTTTATGAGCACTTTGCTCCCTCACAGGCTTCAAATATGTGTGTTGCTGCAACGAACAACTCTTTAGTTACAGTAGTGTTATATTTCAAATATTACCTCAGTTTTCCTTATATGAACAAAGGAAACAATTTTTCTTGAATTTTATAAATCGCTATTGATAGATCATGAGAGGTCATCAAAGATTCCTCAGCAGGTCATTTAAGGCGACTCGGAAACGCGAACAGTTACATGAAATACAGTAGTGTTATACTCCCAATATGAAAAAGTTTTCCTTACATAAACAAGAGAAGTACTAAATATTTTTTGAATTTATAAATCGGTATTGCACGACTATAAGAATTCATGGAAGGTTCAACAATAGGTCATTCAACGCGTCTCAAAGACATGAACAAATATAAATATCAGATACAGTACTTTAGTGTTCCTAATATCAACAAAATTCTTCTCATATAAATAGAACAAAATTTTTTTTGAAACTTCATTGATCGACACTATTAGGCCATAAAAGGTTCCACAAACCTGATATGTCAGATACAGTACTGTAGTATTCGTAATATCAACAATTTGCTTCAATTCGTCCAAATTTCATGATCATAGACCTTTTACTTTTCGAGATATGGTGAACAGAATGAAGTTACACATTTTTTCAAATACCATTTTTGAGCTCCTGGGGTCGAATTATATCTAAATATGTCAAAAAAGTAGATTTGAAAATGTACGTTATTTCAAACCTCCTTCTATGAGGAAGCAAAATGAACATATGCCATATGAAAAGAGCGATATCATATTTGTATGTGTGAACAGCCTAATATACAATATATGTACATTTGTTTTGTGTTAATGAGTACTGAAAGTATAATTACAGAAAGAAAAGTTTTATTTGAAGCTTAGAATTATTCATTTACTAGTCCTTATGAATATTTGTTACTACTTCTTGATTCCGTAATATTTTCATTTGTTAAGACTATCAGAGATTTGAGATATTCAGTAATAATCTAATTATAATGAAATTTTTGCCAACAATAATATTTTTGACATTCGTTTTTAAATGAATCCTTTTTGTAAAGTTATAAACATTTGCCATCCTAGTTTGAGAAAAACCTCCCTTCAGAACTGGTAAATTCTTACAGTTGTACTTCTTTTTATTTTTAAAAATATTCTAATTTAAGAATCTCATTAAAAATGTTTTGCTAAATATATGTTAATGCTATGGTTTTTGGAAAAATTATAGCTGTTTTTAAATATGTATTGATTTCACAACAAAACGCAATAGGAAAAGTTTCTAGTTTGTGTAGAATTTTTTTCACCAGAATTTTCCGTAATTTAAATCGAGTTTTTCTTCTAGATTTTTATTGTTGTTGTCTTCGGTAGTTGAAATCGAGTTGCTTTAAAGGAAAAAGTGATTACTAGATAGAGAAAACGAATAAAAAGTAATGCGACTGCTTCTTAAATCTAATGAAATTCTACTCCAAAGGGAATTATAAAAGGATAAGATTTGCAGTCACAGTTTCTTCCCGGCTCTTATTTCCTCTTCTTCTTCTAAGAAAATTGTTTCATATTCGAAATGTCGTAAAAAGTTTAAAGTCTTGAACTTACATGTGAATTTTAAACTATAATTCTTGTTATTCAAAGAAATCAGAATTACACAAGCTTTTCTGTGAAAAGTAATTTGCAATAATAAATCATGATATGAGGTAGAACAACCTTTTCGAGAGAGTAAGAGAGAGAATGTTAGCTTTTTCAAAACTAAGGACCATCTTCTCAAGCTCGAAGAGTCTCAAGAAAAGGTGATGTTATTGTATCCGGAGGGATGTTTTACCCGAAAGAGGAAGTCCGTGCTTGGCGCGAGTAGGTCGGTCATCATGAAGATGGAAGGTAAAATGGAAGGTGAAAAGACGAGCTCGAAAAGAAGAAAGGTAGAAGTTTAAAGTTCGAGGTGGAGATTTTTCCTTCTGCGAGGTTACGGCTTTTCTTACATTTAAGGTCGTTTCGTGGAGAGCAGAAGAATTTATTTCATGTTGAACAACTTCTGCAAACTGGAAAAGCTTAAAATTTTATCACCGAGGGACATTTTTGCTCCTTTTAATATGCCTGCATTCTATTTTTTATACTTTTAAAAACGCGGCGACGAAACGAAAGATTTATCAAAATTATCTTTTTGGTTTCTTAGTACTTACAAGGAAAGGGAGGCCGACTAGACTGAAGCTTTACAGGGTGTAAGTACATCTAAATCTATTAGGTACGTGTTTTTTCTTACGATCCATTGGGCCTTCGTTTCCGAAATATCGAGGTTTAAACGTGAATACTCAAACCGTGATATCTTGGAAACTGAGACGCATTGAATTGAAAGAAAAAATTCGCATCTAATGGATTTTTATGCACTTTCAGTGGCGAGTCGATCGCTCAAGCGTAAATACTCACACCGCGATATTTCGGAAACTAAATTCCATTGGATCAAAAGAAAAAATAAGTATCTGATGGATTTTGATGTACTTTCGACCTGTGAATCCTCAGTCGAATCGGTGTCCCGCATCTCGCGACCTCTCCTTGTCACTTCAACATAAATTTTAATTTTCTACATCTAGTGTCTTTTAATATTTATTGTAACTTCTTTTCTCATTGTCAGTGTAATGTTGATGGTAGTTCAAACACTTAGCGCGAGTTGAGTTCTCGATTAAATATTTTTGTTCCTATACCCATCAAGAGTTTCTCGATAGAATAATCAACGTCGAGGTGTTGAAAGCCTTTGCAGGGTCGAATCTTCGGTAACTCGATGAAAAGTTTAAATTGTTTGATAAGAATGGGTGAACCCACGTGACGAAGTTTCTCCTTATCGTCAGCAAAAAGTTTCCGATAAGAGAAGGGGTTCTCACATGTAGGACAATTCGTTCCAACAGCAGCGGGAAGCTTAAATTTGCTGTCGTAGAAGTATAAGGCAAACATCCTACAAGTTTCTGCTATCTAGCACCATTCCTCTCCAAATTGACGAATTTCTCATGAATTCTGTGGCTCGAGATTTGAAACCTTTTCATCATTTAGAAGCAATCATTTTCTTCAAAGAAAAATTTCATAAATTTTGTTAATGTGTCAAAACATTATAATTTCATGTAGCGTAAAGGAAAATGTGTGAATTTAGTTTTTGGAAATTGATGGTTCAAAAAGATATTTGTAATGCAAAATCAACTTTTCTTGTAATGAAGATTAGATGGATTTTCAAACATAAAAACGCCAAATTTAATCTAAAAAATGGAATAGGTTCTGAAACCTGAATGTATACGAAGCAGAACTGTTTTAGATACTTTATCAATTTTCTGTTGAGAAAATAAGTATGTTATTAGGCTGTGTCTAGTCGTCCCGAAAAATTGGGAGAGTTGAAAAAGGGGATGGACTAGTCGTCCCGAAAATTCGGGATGACTAGCCAAGCTTATGGAAAATATTTGAATACTCATCCCGAATTTCGAGACGACGAGATACTTCGATGTTATTATTATACTTAATATTTTAATTATATACTACTTTATTAGTTTTTGAAACTAGACAAATTATCGCCTGTTGAATTTCTGGAAAGTAGCATAGA
>JAUMHM010000050.1:6151899-6185765 GCA_032362435.1 Melikaiella ostensackeni | reverse complement strand
GTAAATCGTTCCAAAAATAAAGATTAAAAATCGAGCATTAGTTTGGTCACGTGACTCCTGTTAGACATGCCCTTAAAAATGATGTTGCCCTTAAACATAGAAACTTCACTCGCGCGTGGCGCGTGATTGATGCTATTACAAACATAATTAAAGAGCTACCTTTTTACATCGTATCGACCTTACGTGTTGAATGTTGATATACACAGGGCTAACACAGCCTAATTTTATTTTAAAAAAGTGAATAAGTGACTAAGGGTGACTAGTTTCTAGCCCGAAAAGTGACTAAAATAATGAATATGTACATGAAAATTCAAACTGAATTTGAAAGAATTCAGGGTCGATTCAAATGAATTGATTTTTCTTTAAATCCACAACATTGTATTCATTTCAGTAGAATTATAGTGAATTCACAAGAATCCGAAGGAATTAAAAATATGTATAGATCTCAATTCAATAGTGGTCAACCCTTGGGTTCTCTGTTTTAATTTACTGAAAGAAAAATAACTAAAGTGATTTTTTCATTTAAAAAAGTGACTAAAAGTGACTTGATTGACTGTGTAGCAGTCGTTGATATACATTAAACAAATTTGAACCCAAACACTTACACTAAAGCGGTCGACAGTTGTAGCCGCGTGCTCTGCCACGGCCTCTACAAGAACCTCGGCGTCCGCGTCCTGTTTTTCGCCGCGACCTGACGCTCCTCCCCAGTAGTCGCAGTCTTTAAAATTTTCTTTCTCCTTCTCTTTGTGCTCTTTTAGTTTTCTCAACTGATTTTTTACTTCCAGTTGGACGGCCTCCTTGAAATTCTGCAATAATTATGAAGTTGATAAATGTAAATATTATAGTAGGTCGAAAAACGAAAAAATTAGAAATTAAAACAACCTGGCACTGGAAAGTTTTATTTTGGGTCTCTTATAACCTGTGTGAAATTTTGGATAGATCCATCAATATACCGAGGTGCCGCGGGGCAAAAAAGTTTTTAAAATTCGTAATTCTCAGAATTTCGCAAAAATCGCTCATATTATTATTTTTTTCGTTATTCAAATAATACGCCCAAGTTAAAGATTTTTTGTAAGATTTTAAAATTTTCAGCTTTTCTAGGACACAATCTCTTCTTTCTAAGCCTCAAAAAATTAAAACAATTGTTAAAAGCTTTGCAAGCTATCCTAAAATTTGTTTGAGCGTGTAGAAACTTCCTCGCAATCAAAATATACATTTAAAAAATTAGAAACACTTCAGAAATTAATTCAGGATCTGGCCATTTCAATTTCTGAAATCTTTTCATTTTCTTTAAGTAAATTTTTAGGATAGCTTGTGAAGCTTTTGAAAATTATTTTACTTAAAATAAAGATTTCAAATAAATTCTTTAAAATTCTTCCAATTTTAGATTACTTAAAGATTACTTGAGATTAAAATTAACTTTTTAACCACATAAATTAACTACTTCAAATTGAGAATTCATTTGAATTCATTTGAATTCTTTTGAATTCTCTACATTCTTTCAATTCGTTTGAATTCTTTGAACTAAAAAATTAAGGTATACTTACTGTTCAACTTAACTACTTCCAATAAAGAATGCGAGAGAATTCTTTGAATTTATTTCACTTCTTGAAATTGTTTTAACTTTTGTAAATTCTTTGACTTATTTTGAATTCTTTAAAATTTTCTCAATTCTTTGAACTGTTTTGAGTTCTTTGAATTCTTTTCGATTGTCTGAATTTATTTAAATTCTTTAAATTCAATTGAATTCAAAAATGAAGGACTACTTATATTTTACATTCACTACTTCAAATTAAGACATTGAAAAAATTCTTTTGAACTCTTGCAACTATTTAGAATTCTTTCTATTCATTTAAATTCTTTGGAATCTTGTGAATTCTTTTATCTTTTTCTGAATTCTTTTCAATTCTTTGAAATGATTGGCATTCTTTCGGGTTCCTTGAATACTTTCAAATTCTTTGAATCCTTTTGAATTATTCGAATTATTTTAAATTCTTTACATTCTTTTGAATTCTTGAAAAAATGTTTAATTCAAAAATGAAGGAGTACTCGAAATTAAAATTAAGGATTTAGAATTAAGAACTCATTTCAATTGTTTGAAATCTTTTTAATTCTTTGAATTCTGTTTAGTTCGTTAAAATCTTTGGAATTAAAAAATTAAGGATTTCTTAAAATTAAGACTTGAACCGAATTTCTCTAAATATTTAGAATTCTTCAAAAAATTGCTGAGCTTTTTTGGATTATTTTGAAATTCTTTTGATTTTTTTTGGATTCTTCGGAATATTTTTAATTCTTGAAAATATTTCGAGTTCTTTCGGATTCTGTGAATACTCGAATTTTTCGAGATTCTTTGAATTTAAAAATTAAGCATTACTTAAGATTAACATGTACTGTGCACTTCAAATTAAGATTTCAACAGCATCTTTTTAAATTTTCAATTAAAAATTACTTGAAGATCACTTGAGATTAAAATTAACTACTTTCAATAAAGGATGCAAGAGAATACTTTGAATTTATTTCAATTCTTGGAATGGTTTTAACTCTTGTGAATTCTTCGACTTATTTTGAATTCTTTAGAATTTTCTCAATTCTTTGAACTGTTTTGAGTTCTTTGAATTCTTTTCGATTGTCTGAAGCTATTTAAATTCTTTAAATTCAATTGAATTCAAAAATGAAGGAACACTTATATTTTACATTCACTACTTCAAATTGAGACTTAAAAAATTCTTGTGAACTCTTACAACTTCGTAGAATTCTTTCCATTCTTTTGGATCCTTTGGAATCTTGTGAATTATTTTCAATTCTTTGAATTCCTTCAATACTTTTGAATTCTTTGAAATCTTTTGAATTCTTTTGATTTTTTTGAATTCTTCAAACTGTATTCAATTCTTTGAACTGTTTCAAGTTCTTCGAATTCTTTTCGATTATCTGTACTGATTTACATTCTTTTTATTCATTTGAATAAAAAAATGGAATGAATAAAATTCTCTTAAATTCTTTGTATTCTTTTGAATTCTTTTGGATTTCCTGAATACTTTTCAATTTTTTGAATTCTTTAGCATTTTTTGAGTTCAAAATTGAAAGACTACTTGAGATTGAAATTAAGGATTTAAAATTAAGAACTATTTCAATTCATTGAAATGTTTCAACATAATTCTTTTAAATTCTTTCAGTTAAAGATTACTTAAGATCACTTAAAAATCACTTAAAGAATTATTAAAATTACTTAAAGATCATTTAAGATTAAAATTAACTATTTAAACACGTGAATTATCTACTTAGAATTAAGAATTCATTTAAATTCTGTTTAATTCCTTGGATTCATTGCATTCTTTCAATTTGTTTGAATTCTTTGAACTAAAAAATTAAGTACTACTAACAGTTCGAATTAACTACTTCCATTAAAGAATGCAAGAGAATTCTTTTAATTTATTTGTATTCATTTTAATTCAAAAATAAAGGATTACTCACATTTCCAATAACTTGATTCAAATTAAGAATTCAAAATAATTCTTTTGAACTCTTTATAATTATTCAGAATTCTTTTTATTCTTTTGAATTTTTTAAATTCTTCAAATCCCCTAAATTCTCTTTAAATCTTTTGAATTAAAATTATTTTTGCTTCTATGAATTTTTTTCAATTCTTTAAAATGTTTGGAATTTTTTTAAATTTCTTGAATACAAATTGAATACTTGAATAAAAATTTGCAATTCTCTATAAATTTTAAAAAATGTTTAACCCGTGGTCCAAGGCCTTTAAACGCTGAATAGTGTTATTTTTTAATATCATACCCTAAGTTTATTCAGAATACTACCCGTACAAGTGAAAAAAACGCCCTTTACAGGAGGTTGAAAATTTATAATGTCCTTTTTTCATACACCTTATATATTATCGGCCTTGAATGATCAAAAATGACCTAGTAAAAATCCAAATGTGTGCCAGTGATAGGAAACTACCATTCAACTTATAAAAGCTATCCCTATTTAGCTTATTTTACAGTAGTTGACATGATTTCTTATAAGAAAAGTCCTAGGATGATTTCAGAAATATTGTTTAAATATTTTATAGTTTTTCAAATAATTCGAAGACAATTCAACTACCGTTTTTTGGCCCTTAGACCACCCTTATTAGAAAAAAAATGTAAAATACCGTCTTTTTGAGAAAATTACGTAACTGTTTTACTGAATAGGATGTCAGAAAATGAGGCTGAGAGTTATTAAAAAGTAAGATCATCTCATGCAAACTAGGTTACTACCCTCAGAAAGAAGTAACTACCCCTTGTAAACAATATAAAGTTGAGTGCGTCTCTTTTTCTATTTTCAGATCCAACTCTTAGGTTACTTAGGGTTTCAAATATATCGGCATCACAACTTAGAATGAGAAAACAGAATGATGCAGATTTTTTAAAAACTTAACTATTGTAAAAATTGCGTCTAAAATATAACAAACAAGATATAAATAACAACAATAACAAAATAACAAAATAAACAAGATATAAGCTTCTATTCTTTACAGAAGGTAGTTATTTCCGTCTAAAGGTAGTACCCTAGTTTGCATGAGGTGCTATTATTTTTAATAAGTCCCAGCCCCACTTTCTGACATCCTAGTAAACACTTAAATAGTTACACACTTTTCGTAAGAAGACGGTATTTTACCTTTTTTTTTTTATTAAGCGTGGTCTGAAGGCACGAAAACGGCACTCAAATTGTTTTAAATTATTTTTAAAAAACTATGAAATATTTGAAGAATATTTTTGAAGTCATCCTAGGATTTTTCTGATAAGAAACTATGTGAAGAACTGTGAAAGAAGCCAAATACATACTGTAATTTTTACTAGGTCATTTTTAATCACTGAAGGCCGAAAATATTTAAAGCAGGTATATTTCTACAAAAAGCAATTAGAATGAGATCACCTAAAGTTGAACAATTAATCGACTTAAAAATTCACCGTTATCTTCGAAACGGTTAGTTGTACATTATGTTTTTCTTTTTTTTCTCTCACTCGTACAACTGTGATCATTAAAATCAGTTATGTTCAATTCAATTATTATTTTTTTATTTAGGAATTATATCATTAATTATCATTTATAATATTATTTACAATGTAATATTAAACTGATTGTTGGTAATAAATGTTAACAAATTCCCGCTTCAAAAATAAAATCTCGCACATCTCCATGTACTTGAAGTTGTGAACTTTCAAATGAACGAAATATTTTTCCCATGGATTTTGTTCCAACTATAATTTAAAGTAATGAATTATAAGTTTCTTTTGATAATCTATTATTCCCA
The DNA here is from genome assembly GCA_032362435.1 of Melikaiella ostensackeni. Lineage (NCBI taxonomy): Eukaryota > Metazoa > Arthropoda > Insecta > Hymenoptera > Cynipidae > Melikaiella > Melikaiella ostensackeni. The sequence goes on along the minus strand of JAUMHM010000050.1, from coordinate 6,180,472 downwards.
ATATAAGTAAACAAAAATTTTAGCACTCTTTCTAGTTTACAAAGCCATTTGTAGAAAATTTCGTTCATTTGAACGTTCAAAACTTCAACCACATCACATTTCCCGCCACAATAAAATTCTGGCACAATTCACGCTTTCCCCGCACGCTAGACACTCATATAGGTGTGAATCTTTTTTAAAGTTTTAAAACTTTTTCAAATAATTTGAAATATCCTAGTGTTTCGAAGAATGTAGACTCCCAACATGTTCATATGTAATAATAAAACAATTATTTCAAGATTGAGAATCAGGTTGAGAATCAGTTTGAGAACAAAATAATTACGTACCTCATGAGCACGATATATAAGTTTAAAGTCGTACTGAAAAATAAGGAAACTTGACAACTTTTGTACCGGGTAAGAAGGAACAACTGTAATCTGTTTCTCTCCAAACCATGATATCCTTCTCCGGATCCAACAAAGTCACTTGGAGACAAGACCTAGAGATTGTTTTCCTCGATCTATGTAGCCTCCTAAAAATGGACCATTACCTTCGGGAGGAATTCGCCAGCCTAAAAGAGCCGTAATAAATCATAATATTTTCTATGAATATCACCTTTTCTAATACATATCCTCCGGGTCAACCTTACCTCAAGACTGACAAACATTTCACCGTCTTCAAAGTCACACTTGAAAGAGACAACAGTACACAAGAGTCACTGCTTCCCTGGGAAATGCACATTTTCACTTTTAACGGACTACCAAATCCGAATGACACATTAGAGTAACTGATAATAAAACATTATTATAAACACAGAATCCGAACCGTGCGAAACATCAGACATAAATAGTAAATGACAGTCAACGTTTTTATAGTTCATAGGCATTAGAGCGTTCGCGTGTTTTTCGCACGCGCGTGCGCGTCTGTTGCCGGTTGCAACGGTCGTTCAATTCGAACTTCAAGCATGGAAGAGATGGAAGATTTTCTTATGTTTAAGTACATCGAAAATGTTTGGTCTAGGCTCATCGACTTTCGGTAAACCTAGTCGCCTTTTCCAATTTGCCTGGACTCACCGAAAATATTTGTTCTACTCTTATCGAATTTCGATAGAATCCAAAATTAATTTTTCGGAATTCACATTGTATTCCCTGGAAGTCACTATTAATTCTTCAGAGATTCACATTGAATTTTTGAAATTCTGTTAAAATCACTAGAAGCTCGATAGACTTCACAATTAAACCTTTGGAATTCACCATGAATTCACTGGAATGACTATTAATTCTTCGGGATTCACACTGAATTCTTCGGAATTCTTTTAAATTCATTGGGAATACGATAGAATTTCATGAAGTCACTGGAATTGACTATAATTTCATCGGAATACTTTACAATTGACCTTGAAACGTTCATAATCTTTTTCAATTCTTTAAATCCTTTAGAATTTTCCTTTCATTCTTTTAAACTACTGGAATTGAATGAATTCGTGATTTCAGGTGTTCGTCATAATGATTGCTAGTCCTTAACTGAAAACTTAATATGGGCAAAAAATTGTATATTGGGAGAATTGAATTTTTTCAACACCCAGTGGACGTTGAATCTGGTGTTCGGATTGGGTCTGTAAATTATTTTTTGAAATCCCAAAACGTATTCCGAGGTGAAATGAATGGCCGCGAACTAAGTTTGTGAGAATTCAAAATAAAAAATATATATTTTTTTAAGACCCAGTTTACGTCCAATCTGGTGTTCGGATTGGGTTTGAAAATTGTTTTTCGAAGCCCCAAAATGTATTCCGAAGTGAAATGCCTAACCACGAACTTAGTTTGTGAGAATTAATAAAAACATTTTTTTTTTTGAACGTCCAATCTAATGTTCGGATTGGGTCTCAACATTATTTTTCGATGTCCCGAAACGTATTTCGAGGTGAAATACCTAGACGGAAACTTAGTTTGGGAGAATTCAACAAATTTAGAATTTTGTTCTCCAGCATCCAGTTGACGTTGAATCTGGTGTTCGGATTGGATCTGAAAATTGTTTTTTATTGATGTCCCAAAACGTATTCCGAGGTAAAAGTCCTGGCCGCGAACATAGTTTTTTGAATTTAATTTTTTTTCTAAACACCCGGTGTACATTCAATTTGGTATTCGGTTTGGAACCGAAATTATGTTTCGAAGTCCAAAAACGTATTCAGAAGTGGAAGTCATTTAAAAAATAAGTGAAATCTGGTATTCGGGTTGGGTCTGAAAATTATTTTTTGAAGACCCCTCGGACGACCCAATTCAGAAGAGTTTAACGTGTGTTAGAGAAATGTGTAAGTACCATAAAACAATTTTAATACATCAATTCTATAATTTTTACCATAACTTGTTTTAATTTTCATTTATTTTCTTTCTTTAGCAGCTTTATTCTTGTAGCTATTTGGAGTAAGAGCGAGAGGTAGAGGGAAAAAGGAACCGCCCAGCTGAGTTGAAAACATCCTGAATGTTGACCGTGGCGCTGCCTGTTCACGAGGCCGACTCGCTCCAAAACGTCATTGTAAACATTTTTTAAAAAATTGAATTCAAAGTTTCTTGACTAAAAAATCGATACTTAGCATTTTTCTAATGACGTGAATGGAGCATAAGAGTTTGAATGTCTGATTATGCAAAAAGTGAGATAAAAAATGAGGAAATGTGTCGTTGTTGGATGCAAAACCGGCTATCTGACATGCTCGAAAAATGTGCCTATTTTTTTTCTCCTGAGGATAAAAATCTGATAAGATTATGGCAAATTGCCATATTATGCGATGATATCAAACTTAAAGCGGATGACAGAGTTTGTCATCATAATCTTAACCCCGACGATATTTTATATGAGAAACTAACCTATATGCGGCTGACGGTGTAACGATTTTGGGAAGGGTATAAGACTTATACCCTTCCCAAAATCGTTACACCGTCAGCCGCACTAACTTAAAAAAATAAACAATTAAATATATACTTATACTATAAGTATATATTTAATTGTTTATTTTTTTAAGTTAGTTTTAATTTAAATATTTTACGTGTTGTAAATAAAAAAATAGTTAACAAAAATACGTTAAATAATTAATTTACAAATTCGATACTGTAAGTGTCCCAGTAATTTTGATACGAACTTTGATCTTTTTCATTCGTTGCTGAGAATGTCGAGGAAAATGTATATAAATACGAGCATAAAATTCTTTTAATTTTAATAATACCGAATTAAAAATATCTTCCTTATAATAATTAAAAATTTGATGAACAGTTTCAAAACAAACCTTTTGGTAATATGTGATTTGTACAAGACATTTTAAGAATTTTTAATTTTGAAACTACAAATTTTTTTGAATTTCTGAAGTAATCAAAAATTAATACACAATGCATAATTTAAAAAGAATTTTATCTAAAAAAAGGTTTTTTTTTCATTTTCCAGAATTTTTTTTTAATTTTAAGAAAAATTCAAATAATTGTAAAAGATATTTAGAAGGTTCAGAAATTTTGAAAAGATTCGAAATAAATTTGAAAAGATTTGAAGAAATTTTAAACAAAATTTAAAATTTTAATGATTTTAGAAAGAACTTTAGAAGCTGTTTAAGAATTTTTGAAAGATTAAGAAAATACAAAATTTTCTTAAGATTCCTGGAAAAATTTTAAGTTTATTTTTTATTTTGAAAAAATTAATTTTTGAATAAAAATTAAGAGGATGTCAAAAAATATCGAAAAAGAATCTGAAAACTTTGAGGGCAATTTGTTTAATATCTCAGGATTTTAAAGAAATTTTAAGAAAAATTCAAATCATTTCAAAAGATTATATTTAGAGATTTAGAGAAAGATTAAATTAGATTTAGATTTAGTATTCGGAAGTAATACACAATTCATAGTTAAAAGAGAAGTTTATATAAAAAAGTTTTTTTTTCAAATTTTGCTGGATATTTTTTTTAATAATAAGAAAAATCCAAATAATTGTAAAAGATAATTAGAAGGTTTTGAAATTTGCAGAATATTCAAAATAAATTAAAAATTTCAAAATATTAAAAAAAAATTCAAACAAAATGTAGAATTTTAAAGATATCAAAACAAAAATTCAGAAGCTGTTTAAGAATATTGAAAGATTTCAAGAGAATAAGAAATTTTCTCAAGATGCCGGGAAAAATTTAAGATTATTTTTCATTCTGAAAAATTAATTTTTAAATTAAATATAAAAGGATTTCAAAGAATGGCAAAAAAGAATCTGGGTGATTAAAAGGAATTTTTTTTAATTTTGCAGGATTTTAAAGAAATTTGAGGAAAACTTCAAATCATAAAAAAATATTATACAGAAATTTAGAGAAATATTAGATTAGATTAAGTAAAAAAATAATTTAATACACAATGCTTAATTAACAGAGAAGTTTATCTAAAAAAATGTTTCAAGTTACTGGGTTTAAATTTTTAAATATTTATGGATAAAACAATATTTTTTCAGAGCACTTAAGCAAGGCCTCAACTCCGAAAAAGAGCCTTAAAAAGGTGATAAAACTTGAGACTTTATTAGATAAAATATCTAAGTGCAGTTAAAAAACTATGAAGTATTGATGAATATTAAATACAGAGTTATTCTACAATCTGATGCAAAGTTTATTATAATATAGTTCAAGGTTTAGTAAAAAATAATTATTTGTTGTTTGTTCCGACTTGAATACAAATATTTATTAAATAAAATATGTGCAGTTCTAAACACTCACTATAGTACAAAACTGTAAAGTATTTATTATTTATTACACATAACTTCGTTCATTGTGTTTTTTTTGTATTCTAATGAAGGAATTTTATAAATTATTCGCCTTTGTTACTTTCATGAAATGTTCGTTCTTTGTGTGGAAGTATTTTATGCGAAGGCCATTTTTATAGAAACTGCAGCCAGAAATTTCCAAATCCAAAATACAAACTCTAAAATAAAGAAATCTAATGTTAGTTCAAAATTTTATCATTGTTTTGTGTGATTATTCTGTAATTCAAAACAATATATTCAAGTTTTTAAATTTAAATTTATTTTATATATATACATTTATTTATTTATTATATATAATATTCCATTTTAATAATGATTTTAAATATTTATATCAATTTCTATATGGAGATAACCGAACTTTGATTTGAACTGCCCGCCATACATCGAAGCAAATTTTCGTCGAAAGCTGGAGCATAAAACCTTTTTGGTAGTAATTATTGCTTTGAAAAAATATCTAAAAGTTTCTACATTAAATTCTTGTAAAAGAAAATTTGATCAAATAGTTTTTATTCAGAGAAAATTGAATTTTTACGTTTTTCCCCATGCATTTTTTTGAATTCAGGCCTCGTGAACAACCAGCGCCACCTGTCGGCCCCAGTCAGATCTCACGACGCTTTAATCCAGGGTATTCTGAGCAAAGAACCAGGGGGCTGCACTAGGCCCTTCTCTTCTCCCCCGGATCCCGTTCAGTTGACATGTGTTGGCCTACCCCTTTCATATAAAAATTAAATAATAATAGCTGAAAGAGATGGGGGAGAAGGGAAAGAAGTCATATCACTATTTTTAATAAAAATGTCAACGCTTATATGTCTAATGAGATTAATACCTCAATCGTATGTGTAGCTTTGTACAGTTTTCGTGGAGGCAAGTTTAGGTTATGTAAGAAGAATGTTTAATTAGAAATAAATAACATTGTATACTAAATTAATAACAACTTATATATCTTTTGTGGTCATAGTGAAATGATGAGTTTAAAAAACATCTGTACTGAAGAGGTTCTCCATTGGAGAATGAAAGCTATACGACTTTTTTAAAAGTAATAAACTATGGATCAGTAGAACGAAAAATATTTACATCTTCTGAAGTTTTGAGACAACTTTAACATGAACTATTCTCTTCTAAAGTTATACTTTTTATTTTTATAAATCATCAAATGAGGGTCTGATGAATTTTGAGATAAGATGTACGTAAAGTACATCCTTAAATTTTATAAAAATTTTTTTTGAGCAAATTTGAAAAACGATATCCTTCTTTATTAAACAAAGCGAGTTTTCTAGTCCGACGTTATCAGGAAGCGAATAAAGTGTAGACTTTGCACAGCAAATATAAAAAAAGTGCTCGGAAGTAACTCGATTTCTAACTTTTCTCTCTTGTGACGGAATCCAACACGTGACAGAGTAGTTTAATTCAGTTTCCAGCTTCTAGTAGCAATCGGAATTTGTTGTGTAAATTCGAAATTAGTTGAGGGGAGAAATGAAGTCAGCAAATTTTAAAAAACTTTGCAAAGTGATATTCTCGTGTATCCGATTATTTCACAGATGGTAGGAAAGTTTAAAAACTCGAGCATAGAAAATACGAGAAAAATGCACACCATTTAAATCGAGAGTGAAACTCAACCGCGCCTTTTTCTCTCCCTTTGGGTTCGATGAATCTTAGTGTAACATTAAAGGGAAGATTTCAGTCCTAATGAATGCTCCCAAAATCCCTCTCTATTTTGATAAATATTTTAAAAACTAGATATTTTCAGAATCACAAAAAAAATCAAGAAATATTAGTATTGCATCATCCATTGCATAATAATTGTAAAATAACTGAAATTGATGAATATTTAATTAGGAGCATGTACTCATAAGGACCAGTGCAATTTCATGTAATCAGAATTTAAGCTCTAGAACTTTTTTACACGGAACAAATAGATAAATAATTTTTATAAAAAGAATTTTACTACATTCCAGAGTATTATTGTACTAGTAACTATTACTCGAGTACAGGTACCCTTTCTAAACTGTCAGGTTGTGGTTTTGAGATCAGATCATTTCTATATCTATGAAAATATGTTTGATAGACTAATAATATTAAATTTGATATAGATCTTAGTTTGATTCGTTTCAATAAAGTACCTTTTTTTAAAGAGACCTTATGTAGCAAATCCTATTTGAAATGTATTACTGTGTATAGTTAAGATTAGAATCGGAATAAGATGCGTCGGGTAATGTTAAATATTCGTCGCGTTTAGAGACGTCGCTAGTACAAAATAACGTTGAGTCTTGAAACCGTTTGACACTCTTTCTCAGATCTCTATATCATGGGTACTCGTACGTATTACGCAAGCGCAGTAGCGCTGCGCCGGTATTTCGCACCAATTCGTGACTCGACTCCGCTCGCCCCGACTGGCATTGCCTTTTTGCGTAATTTGTGTGATTTGGGTGTTTTTTTTATTGGATGTTGATGTTTTGAAGATGGAAACGTAGCTCTTTGGGGCTCCTAATTAAATGTGCAAATAAAGTATTTGTAGTTTGCGGCTTTTGTTGTTACTTCCAGACTTCTACTAAATTATATTACTAGAATTATTTGATTTTTCTTATTCTGGTAAATCTTATTGAAATTTGTAAATATTTTTTATTTGATTATGCAAAACGTGACAGATTTAAAAATTAGAACTAAAGCGTTTTATTATAACACAATGATTCTGAGGGTAATAAATGTGAAAATAATAAATGATATGAATTTTGGAGTTTCAAAATTTGGATAGAAATCACAAGAACATTTTTTAATTCACATATTCATAAAATGTATTTAATGCGAAAAAATAAAAAATGTATTTAACGCAGTTAGCCGTGGCATTTCAGCGAAAAAGCTTGGTTGAGATTTTGTCGGCAAGATCCAAGGATTTGATAGCTCAGTCGGTTAGTGCGTGTGCTAGTAGACATATACGGCTTAGGTTTAGGATGTTTAGCTGGGTTCGAATCCTTAGCGGGTGCGATTTTTCGAAGTGTTTGAGCGTTCGATTATGTGTGTAAGTTACCGTGCGTGCAACTGAGTAATTTTAAACATAAATTAAGCGCAGTGATAATATATAAAACAATTTTTTTTACAAATTTATCGTTATATTACATCATCTGTTTCGAGCTGCTGCAATAGAACGCATACCGAGATTCTACAACGTATGCATTAATCCCTATTTGATTTTCTTACTTTCGTTACAACTCGATCTTTTATTAAGTATCTGACTGACCAGCCTTTCGTTGTTTGGGCCTACCATCGAGTCTAAACACGATCTTACAAAGAGTGTCAGACTGCCCAATCTTTCGTTGCTCTAGCATTAACCGCTGAGTTTGAACCGTCCAATACAATCTCTATAGAATGGCACAAAGTGAAAATGAATTCCTTGATTTATCTTAAACTGAGTAGTCAATTTCTTACACTGATCAACGGGCTTTCAAACTCGATTTCTCTCCGTGTAAAAAGATTATAAAATTGAACTCATTTTTTAAAGTAAAAATTGTGTAGTAGAAGAAATTATGAAATACAGAATGATTTTTGAACTGAACATTTCTTCATTTTCTAATTTTTATTTTTCAAAGAAATCTCTGTTGTCTTAATTTCAATTATGCTTTTTTTAAAATATAAGATGAAATATCGTATAGGTTATAAATAAAATATAAAAGAAAGAATATTAATGTTGAGATAATATTAATCTACCAATTCTGTCTGTCCACACTGAAGCTCCTATGCTTTCGCTCGCTTTTCGCGTCTTTTTTGTCTCGCGATTTTTTTATCATGTCAGTGTGACAGTTTATCAAAACAGTATAGTCAGTTTGCCATCTTTTAAAATTGTTTTCCCACTTGAAACAACAAAGTTATTTCCCTTGCATAGAAATGCTTTATCATCGATTTTCAAGTTATTAATTTTACACTTTAAATTAAAATTATCAAATTTTAAAAAGCGTGATGCACAAGTTGAAAATTATTAATTATTAACGGCTTAGTTTCAAGATCCTAATTTAAGAATGCTTCAATTTTTCAACGAAGCTTGGAATCGGTAATTTTTACGCTTTAAGTTTGGATTGATTCATTTTAAAAGTTTCCAGTTACAAAGCATATAATTTTCACCGTTTTTAAAATAATGAAACTTCAAATGTTTACAATATTTAAAATTCTTCAATTTTGCACGATGAAAATGACAGTGATTTTTTTTAAGGAAGTCACATTTATTAGTAGAAAAATCTATCCAATCACTTTGCATGTTACTTGAGTCTACATGTTATACTTATTAATAATATTTATCATCTTTAATATTTCTAAAATTTCAATTTAAAATTATAGTTTTGAATGCGCAATTCTAAAAGAGTTTAATTTTTGAGACCTTCAAACTAAAGTTTCTTTGCTTCAAAAGTTTAAATTCGAAAATGTTTGGTTTCAATTTTAAACGTGCAAAATTGTCTGTTTCTTGAAATTCTTCAAAATCGTAGAATATCAAATTGAAAGAATTCATATTTGCACAGCTTTAAAGTTTGAAGAATTTTTAATGAAACAATTTTGAATTAAATGCCTTCAGAATAAATTCAGAACTATAAAAAATTATTTTAATAATTTCTGAAATTCAAGCCTTGAAAAATAAAAGATTTTAGAACATGGCATTGGAAATTCAATTATTCTTTAATTAAAAATGTTCCGAAGTAATAAACATTTCGAACTCAACTTGAAGAAAAAAACAATTTTGAATTGACAGGCTCAAAATTGTGCAATTTCAAACTTTGGAATGATATATAGCAATCTTGTTTATTTTTTTCAAATTTTCAATGTATTATCTTAAAATTGTCCTATTTTTAGTTGATGATTTGAAATAAATGAATCATTACACATTGAAAAATTTTTTATTTGAAAATTTCAAGAATGAATAATAATTCTGAATGAAGTGTTAACAATTGAACGATTTGAAATTAAAAAGTTGAAAATTGTGCCATAAAATCAGAATAGATAAAAATTAAATCATCTGAAATTGATACCTCAGTAATTGAATAATGTCTTTAATTTTGAATGGTCAAAATTTTAGAGTCCTGAATTTCAATGTTGAACTCTAAATTTTCAATTTTTTCCTTTTATAATTTTCAATTCTGCAATTAAAATTGAAAATGATTTAAATTCAAAAGTTTTCAATTTTAAATCATTCAATTTTTAACGTTTTTTAATTAGAAATAATACGATTTCGAATCCTTTCAATTTTAAAGGATCTAATTTTCCAATTTCTAATCTGAAAACATTCAATTTTCAACGTTCGGAAATTGTCCTGTTTTCGAAATTTTAATTTGGAATTATTCAAATTCGAGATTCTTTTATTAAAAATAAATTTATTCAATTTTGAACGCATTGAATTGAAGAAATGATACAATTTAAACTCCTTTCTAATCAAATTGTCCAATTTTCAAAATTTTAATCAGAAATTTTTCAGTTTTAAGAGCTTCTCATTTGAAAATTTTCAGTTTGAAACACTTTCAATTTCAAATTATTCAATTTTAAACGCTTTTATTTAGAAATGATACAAGTTTATTTACTTTTTATTTCACTCAAAATATTGTCGTTTTTTTCAAAATTTTACCTAATCTAAAATTGTTTGACTTGGATTTTTCAATATAAAATATGAAATCGATATCAAATCGTTTATTATATATATTTTTAACTTCAAACGCTTTCATTTCGAAATTATTGATTATTAATTATTGTTTCAAAAATTTTGAAAACTTTATATTTAAAAATCAGTTTAACAATGGATTTTTAATTTCTTTATAATTTTAATGTTAAGAATTAAAAAACCAGAGACGTGAGTGTACGCTTGGCGCGCGTGCATTAACAGCTAGTGATGAGATAATTGATAATAAGTACAGTGAAAATGTATTTTGCACCCCCTTTAGATTTCATTCGATAAGAGACGTGTTGTTTGCTTTCTTATATTAAAAATGTTTAATTTTGACTGTGAATGGAAATTAGCAAAGGTTTTTCAGGAACTGGTGGCAGACTCATAGGGGTGCGAGGACACTGATGAGGGAGGGTGGAAGTGGTGAAAGTCAACTGAATGGCGCCGTCGCGTCGCGACGCCACACCCCGCCAAACCTAAAGCTGCTTACGACCCGCACTGAGGGTAAACCACCCTTTAAAGCGATCGCGCGAAATTAAACTCGTTTTTTTTCTACCCTTCACGACGCCTATCAGTAAATAAGTACGATTCTCTGGATAGCGAAGCACCTCAGTTGTCAGAGCTTCTCAACTCAAATATTCTCGTTGAAAAATATTTCCTATCACATGACTTAATGTTACATTTTTCTTTCTAATAATATAGGGATAAAAATATTTTAATTTCATTAATTATACAAAAAGAAAGTTTTGAATTACACTGAAACCTTCATTCGACGGCCATTCATTGATCGTCTTCTGAGATTTTCCGACGGCTCGTATTTGTTGATGAGGGGGTCCAAGAGGCCGAAAGAGAGAGGGAGAGAGAGAGAGAGCTGGGTAAGCTCAGTGGAGTTCAGCAGCTCCGTAGCCACAAAGCGGGAAGTTCGAACACTCGCGTGCATATTTCACATTTATTTTTAAATACACGCGGAAAATTTTCTTCACATCAATTAGTCTCTGTTATTAAAAAAGGTCCATTCTTTATGATAACAAAAATCTACATTTGTACAAAATACAGTTAATTGGTATTATGTATTTCTACTGGAAATTGTTCATATGACATGAGTGTTTACATCGTAAAAGTTCTTGGAAGAGCCTCACGGTCATAGCAGGCCATATCCGAAACCGCCGTTAAATGGAGGTTCCAGTGTAATAGAAACTCTGTCTTGCTTGAAGCCAAAAAAATAGGCTTATGGTCTTCTTTTAAGACCAAAAATGGGCTTAAATCTAGTTATATCTCTCAAAATAGGCTTAATTAAGGTGGAACAAAAACAAGCTGTAACAAAAAATAGACTTTTTCTCTTGTGTAATTTATTGTCAGAAATATAAGAAAAAGTGATTTTCAAGTAATACAGGACTACACCTTATAATCTTCTACAATTTACAGCGGACCAGGAGACCCGATTCCGTGGCCAAAAAGTCTAATTTCCATAATTTAATATTGTACAAAAGGATTATGCCATTGTAATCAGTGATAATCAAGGTATCTGTTCCGTAAATTATTTGTTATTTAATGAAATCCTGATCCGTTATTAATTTTCAAATGGTTCTTTCATCTTACTCATTCTTGAACATACAAAAGTTAAAAAAAAAAGTTAATGGAATGAAAAATACAAATAAGCTGAAGCTTAACAGTATTAATGTTAATAAATAAAGAATACTTTGGTAAATTACTTTCTGTCATTGGCCGTCCCCCGTCGTCCCGCGAGTTATTGAAAAATTTCAGATGTCAATGTATTTCTCATGATATTCACTAAAAAATAGCACTGCCCCTTTTGCACGTTTTTATGAATTTCGCTAAAAATCGCAAATCAGGGAGTCAGCGTCCGAGCGCCGATAAAGACCCGGTTCTGTGGCAAAAAATCGGCAAACGCATTAAAATGTACAAAAATGAATTCTAATTATGCCTATACATATTTTTTTTGTAGTCGCTGAATCCGAATCTGGAATCAAAATTTCAAAAAAGAAAAAATGGCGTATCTAACATGGCGGACAAGTATTTCAAAAAATTATTGGATTTACTCGAAACGTGGTATCTACGGGTTTTCGAGGGCGCTGATTTTGAATCTGAAGTCAAAATTTTAAAAACAAAATGGTGGATTCAATATGGCATACAAGTATTTGAAAAAATTCTTGGATTTACTCAAGACGTGGTATCTAGGGGTTTTTGCGGGCGCTAATTCCGAATCTGAAGTCAAAATTTTAAGAAAGGAAACTAAATGATGGATACAATATGGTGGAGGAAAATGTAGAAAAACATTTAAAAACGAAATTCCATACTTAAACCGGAAGACTTCTTTTGTCTGCGGCTAACCTGCAATAATTGCAGTTATCAAGGTCTGACACTAGTAGGTTAAATTATGATTATAGACGTCATCCACTATAGTTTTCGGGGTGCTTTCTGAGTGAGTTCCCTTAGCCTCTCACATTCGGGGTCTTTTTCTCTTAGGAGAGTTCCCCTCGAAAACCCCAGACAACCACGTTTCAAGTAAATCCAATAACTTTTAAAATACTTGTCCGCCATATTGGATCCGCTGTATTGTTTTTCTAAATTTTGTCCTCAGATTTGGAATCAGCGCCCTCGAAACCCCCTAGATACCAAGTTTCTAGTAAACCCAAGAATTTTTTGAAATAATCGTCCGCCATATTGGATCCGCTAATTTGTTTTTTCAAACTTTGACTCCAGATTCCGAATCGGCGACCCAAAAAATGATATATAGGCGTATTTAGAATTCATTTTTGTCCAATTTAGTGGGTTTGCCGATTTTTGGCCACGGAATCGGATCTTCTGGCCCACTGTGCAATTCTCGCCCGTTTTTTCCAACCAAAATTGCAAATTTTGATTTATGAATAATTTTGAAATATTGTTGAAATATTTTGACGTGTTCTATTACATTTCAATCGATTCCTGTTTTTGTATTCTATCAAAAACATTTTAAATTGATATATTTAGGTTGTAAAGTGTATGGCTTGTTTCAAGTTTAGAAAGATATTATAAAATTTATGGAAGTTTAGATATTATTTTGCAATTCTAAATAATATATACAATATGAAAGTAAAAGATTTTTTTTATTCATAAAAATAGCAATTCGATATAAATATTCTCAACTTTTATGTCTGACTGCAACGAATTTATTTCTTTGCAAAAAGCTCTAATATATAGTTACTACTAAGTTTCTTTTGTTCTTTTAGGAATTGACTTTTACTAACATTATGTACACACATTACAGACTTAAATATCTATATTCACTTTCTACAGCTCAGCATTTGACGAGCTTTACATTAAAAGGGGAACTAATATTTCCTCAATAAAATCAATAATTAAAGGACTGTTGAAATGAAACCGAATTTATCGAAATTGCAAAAAAATAAAACAATGTAAGTACAATAAAATCAGGGGCGCCGAATTACATTTTTCTCAGGTGTGGAGTTCTGTGATGCTTAGCGGGTAGGCAATAAAATTGATTTATATTTAATCAAGGATTCCCATGTATATTTCATTACACATTTATTGATAAAACCAAACAGTAAAAAAGAAGTAACAATAAAATACGGGATATTTGGGAAATTGAACAGAAAGTATATTTTTGCGTCAAAATAATTATGCATCAAATATCTAGTACAACTTTAAAACTTTTTTCACAAATAATACGTGGAAGCATTAATATTTTTTTCAACGTTAAGCAAATTTATTTACGAGACGATGAGTTGAATTTATGTGATTTTCCTCTTGCAGTTAACATAAATAGAACGCTTCTCATGAGTGACGTCTTCTTTCAGGTAGCTAAAATAAGATATGCAGGTATTGAAGCACGTTTAAATGGTAAAATTTGTATTTAATTTGAGCAAATTTTTGTCAATTTTGATTAAATTTGAAAATTTAAATTTGGCATTATGATTTTAAATATCCCCAAGTATTATTTAGCGCTTAGGTAAAAGTTTCCCCTTTGCAAACTTTCCAAACTTTAGAATTCGTAGTTTTCGTGCAAGATAAAAAACTTGACAATCACATGGAACATTCAAATTCGATTTTGTGTTCCTCCTCAATTGTTTTAAATAAGAAAAACATAGTAGCTTAAGATCATCGACTTTTTGTATTCGGTAGAGATATTTTTTACATCCACTACACAGAACACATGGTAACACGGTGCGAATGAACCAAGTTTAAATGAAAGTTTCAAGTAAATGGCATTTTTTAATTGTTTATGGTAATATGGCATTCCACAAACATAAGAAATGAAGAAATTTCTATAATATTATACGGTAAATATTGGTTAACATTTTTTATAGGTATAGGGGGGACTATATTGACCCTCAATCGTAATTATACTTTTTTATTGAATGCGGTTGTCTGTTACCCCACGAACATTTTGAGATAAAAATAAAAATAATCGGAGTTGTATTTTCAGAAAAAAAAATCGATTTTTGTATTTAATTTCTGAGAAATGAAGAAATTTTCATAAGATTATGTGGTGAATGTTTTCATTTTCATCTTAAAATGTTCGGTTGGGTGAGAGCCAACCATATTTGAATGTGAAATTCTATTTTTAAAAATGTTAACCGATACTTACCATATAATCTTATGCAAATTTCTTGATTTCTTAGTAATTGAAAATAAAAATCGAATTTTTTCAAAAAACACTTGTCCGACTATTTTTATTTTCATCTTAAAATGTTCATGGGAGGACAGACAACCACATTCAATAAAAAAGTCTATGACAAAAAATGTTAACCAATATTTACTATATAATCATATGAAAATTTCTTCATTTCTTAGTAATTAAACACAAAAATCGACTTTTTTCAAGAAGCGCCCGACCGATTATACTCATTTTCATCTTAAAATATTCGTGGCATGCCATATCACCATGAAGAGTAAAAAAATCCCATTTATCTGGAACTTTTATTTAAACTTGGTACAGTCGCCTCGTAGAGAACGATCATCATTTTCATCGTGTGTACTCAAATAGTCAAAAAACTTACTTTCTTAGTACATGGGATATGTATCATTTGCTTTGTTTTTCCATAGCACAGCAAAAAAGATTTACTGCGATTTCCATCGTGTGTTCCAGATGGATCTCTCTACATGATAATAAAAAAGAATCCACAAGCACGATGAAAAGTTTATTATGACTTTGAAAACAATTGACAATCAGTTCAATCGGTCAAATGCTTTATCCGCAATCATAATTACCGATAGCTGATATAAGTTAGTATACAAATAAGAAACAAATTCTAAAATAATTTTGTTTTCAATGCGGCTGCGTCTAGTCGCTCCGAAAAATTTGTCTAGGTAGAAAAGGGGATAGACGAGTTGTCCCGAAGCCAAACTTATGAAAAATATTTGACTACTCACCCCAAATTTTGGGACGATGAGACACTTCAATAAAATGCGCACTTTTTCATTTAATGTAGCCCTTCCGTATTCTAAAAATAAAAAAATAAAGCTGAAAAAAATGCATCCTTATTTGCAACAAATAATAAATTGAATTTTATGAAAAATTCAATTGCTTAGTCAAATTGTTTCAAAATTGGTAGAGCGATTTTTTTTCTGTTTGGTCTGAAAATAATTGTTACGCATCCTATATAAACGTGAAAAATTCAAACTGAAGAGGGCAAGATTCTTTCGATTGAAGTGAGTCTAGGCTAGCTGTTTTTGAACTTGCGAAAAATTAGCCTACCCGATTTCTTGAGATATGCATATTATATTTTAATATTAGTACTTTGAGCAGAGTTTTAATGGATGTGTTCCATGCCTAATAATTCCTAAAAATATGGAGTTTCTGAAAAATGAATCATATAATTTTGTATCAAATTGTTTACTATATAGAGTATCCTGAAAGCTTTAAGTCAGACGACCTTTTAGAGAGCCCTTGAACTCTCATTTTACTCCAGTCCCCTTGATATTGTTCACGCTCGTTAAAATTTAAACTGTGCCTGTACTTGCTCTATTGATTTCAATCATTATATTTTCAAACCTACTTCAAATCCTCAGTTTTAGTTCATTTAATTAATCGCGAGTTCGAAATACCCATTTTTTAAATTAATTAATATTTTTCCAAACACTTTGTTTAAATGGATGTATGTGATCCTTAGAATTTCTAGGTTTTACTCATGCTTGAAGTAATAAAATTTGTTCTTAATGAAGTGCTTTCTTAGATAATATTTAATGATATATTTTAATGATATTGATAACATAGATAATTATAATTATCCGAAGCATAACAATTATTTTAAGACCAAATCCACTTAAAATCAGGGAAGGCGGTTTGAGAAAAAACATATTTCATGAAGTTCATGAAGAGACTCCTGAATATAAACGCAAAATCAATACAAGTTTCCTTAAAGCTCCTTATCTCTTAAAGCTAGTAAAGATATCAAACTTTTATCAGTTTATTCTGATGAGCTTTTCTGTCTTCTTTTTAAATTCACTGGAAAATTTTTAGAAGAATTAAAAATTAAGGAATTAGTGGCGGTTCTTCTTAAAATATGAAAAGTTTATTTTCACATAAAACCTTTCAAGATATCTTTCCAAAGTTTTTGGTGGGCTACAAACTATTTTTGAGGCAAGGATAATTTCTTCATAATACGGGATACAGATAAATATATTTTTTTTAAATTAGTGATTTATAAAGGATTTATACAAAATTCCCTTGCTAGTTTTCATTATCTTATATCATTTTCCAACAAAAAAAAAACCTTGTCATGCATTGTCTCATGTATCAATAGTGAGCATTCCTTTTGTACAGGGTTTATCATATCCTAAAAATTATCCGATTTTCTTCGAAGATGGCTCAAATTGAAGGTCTTGGCATGCCGTTATGCATAAAAAAATGAAATTCAATATGTAGTACTGATGTTTTTTTTTGTTATCGAAGATAGAAATATGAGAAAAATGAGGATATTTCATTTTTTAGACCCGTATGCTGGAATCTTTTCTTACAGATCGATTGTCTTCGAAGGTGGCTCAATTTGAAGGGATTGGCATGTCAATGTAGATTTAAAAAAAATTTGCTATGTTAAAGTGTCGTTCATTTGTTATCCATGGTTGAAAAATATTGAAAATACGGAAATTTTATTTTTTGGACCACTATAATGCTGGAAACTTTAATTTTAGTCCGATATTTTTCAGGGATGGTTCGAATTGAACGCCTGGGTACTTAGATTTACATTAAGAAATAAAATTTGTTATGTCATTCTAATGTTTTTTTTTTTGTTATCAAGGATTGGAAAATAAAAAAATGAGGAAATTTCGTTTTTTTACATCACTATGCTGCAATTTTTTCTTTTAGTGTGATAGTATTCGAAGACGGCTGAAACTAAAAACCTTGGCATGTAGATGTTCATTAAAAAAAATCTATATTCTAATGATGTTTTTCTGTTATCAGCGGTTAAAAAATAAGGAAAATGAAGAAATTTTGTTCTTTTACTACTATATGCTCAACATACCTCTTATACATGTCTTATACATGTAGAGTGATAAAAATATTCTTCAGTTTAAAGAAGGAAAATTATGTATTATAATCGACATTCAACAGATTGTGGTTCTTCGTCTTCCCTCTAACCCTTTTATAAATTTAGAATTTTGATTATCTTCATCGCAAAAAAATGTAGATGAATATTTGTAATGGCTTGACTAATGAAACCCGTTGAATTGTCAACAAATGTAGGAAAATTGTTTAGATATATAAATTGTAACGAGAGAATCACGAGGGAAAAGAATTGCTTTGCCTTTTAACACCAACGGTATAATATTTTTGATAAATGCTAAACTAAAGTGGGAATTTTTTGTATAGATTTGCTCAGATAGTAATTTTTTTCCTTTCACATTTACCTACCTCTTACTTCGTTTTTGAGAAAACCTATTATTAGATGAACATTTACCAAAGACTTCCTCACCTGACAGGAAGGCTACCCAAGTGTCCGCCTCCGATTTAATTCGTTCTGGAGCATGTTTAAGAGTACTATGAAACAGATAAACGTATTTTTTTATACGTCTCCAAATTTATATTCTGGGGGTGAAACCATCCTTCAAATTTTTCGAATAATTAAATGAGAAGTGGAATATTCAATGAAGTTAATTATTTAAAAAGCAGGGAGACTTTGTTCATACTTGCATTTTTGTTATAAGATTGCAGTGATATATTGATTTTTTAACCATTATCCCCTCAAATGGGGGTTAACTACCCCCTGTGGCTAAAACATAAATAAAATCCTGATTTTCACCCAAGTTAAATTTTTTTTTTCGAATTATTAATGAAATGGTATAAAAAATGCAAGACATTATATCCTTTTGTACACCGTTTCAAATTCAAAGAGGGTAAAGTACTCTTAATATACAGTTTGATTCTCCTGAACAGTTGTAATAGTTGCAGCTGAATGGTCGTAGTGAAAAATTATCTTTAGGACAGAATACATTGTGAAAGTAGAAAACATCGTAGTCTACCGGCATGAGGCGCGCTCATTTTGATTCAAAGGGGGTAAACCACCCTCAAAGCACGTTTCACATTCACAAAGAATTCTAAGTGTTACAAATTAATTACTGTTTTTCGTAAAAAAATTGACAGAAATGTATTTCATTTATTTCTTATAATATTTTGTAGAAAAATAAACATAAAAAACTACCCTTTGTAAGGATTGAAATATATAAATTGAAATAAATATAATATTGAGCATCATTTCGTCAACACGAATAAATTTTATACTTAAAGTCATGGTGCATTTCAAAAATTGAGAATTTCTTCTCCTTTAAACGTTGAACAAATCGACAAATCTGTATACATCATAGTTTTATTTTGTCATGCAGGCATTTCAAATTCATCATTCGATTTATCTCAACATAACGAATAAATTTAGTAATTACAATATTGGTATATTCCCAAAATTAAGAAAGTTTTTGTCGTGAAAACGATTTAAAAATTTACAAATCTGTACATATCATAACTTTATTTGGTAATAGAGAGCTTCTAAATATATCAATCGATTCATGTTGTGAAAATTAACAAATTTGGTACTTAATATGCTCCTATATTCCTCATATTAAAAAAAATTATTCACAAACGAAAAATTTAAAACTTTATAAATGCTTAAAGATAAACATTTTTGTATGGAGATAGCTATAAAAATTCTATTGAATTAAATCATCTAAATACCACCTCGTGTTTGAAGAAATTCAAGTTACAGAGCCTGTTATTATTACCAATACTGGGATAAAAATTCTTCAAACTTAGAATTTTTCAAATTCATTTTTTGCCATTCTCACGATACTTAATGAACAAACCGCAAATGTTTTTGTTAAACACGATGTATTCCATTAAAATTCACGTATAAATTTTTTTTCCCTAATATAATCAAAATTGGAAAAAAATCACATCAAAAACGATTTTTGAGAAAAATATAAAATCGGAAAAAAGATATTTATTCTCATCCGATGCGGCTCTAAATTTGATAAATAACGGGCATTATTTAGGACTACAATCCCTCCAAATTGAATGACCCTAGCTCTATTTGTTTTTGACTTATCATGAAAAAATATTGTTGACACACACACACACACACACACACACACTTATTTTTTAAAAACTTCATTTTCGGACTCCTAAGGTCGAATTGTGTCAAGATATGTCAAAAAATGAAGTTGATAAATTTTCATCGTTACAAAGCTTCCTCTATGAGGAAGCAATCAATTGTATTAACTGTTAGCTGCATTCTTAAAGAAAAAAATGTTGCAATTGATTAATTTCAGTGAATGCTTCTAAAACTATGTAATGGACATAGTGGTCATTCACTAGAATTTCATGATTTTTTTAAATTGAGCTTTGACCTGCAGTATTTGTAAATATGAAAAATATTTTCTATGTTCGTTGATGACCGATTTTACAGGTTGAAATTGGTCTGATTAATCTTATAAAGGGCCGTCCATAAAATGAATTTTCAATCCAAAAGGACGAATTTTCGACCAAAAAAGATGACTTCAACAAAATAGTTGAATTTTTAACCTACAAAGATGAATTTTCAACCAAACAGGTTAATTTTCTACTAAAGGATGAATTAAAAAAAACACATGTTTTTCAACTAAATAGTTGAATTTCTAACAAAGAAACACAAGTTTTCAACCAAAAATGGAACAGTTGGCTTTTAAACCGGAAAAAATAAATTTTCAACAAAAAAGGTCGTTTTCCAATCAAGAAAGAGGAATTTTCAACCAAAAATGCAATTGTTCAATTGTCAGCTTAAAAAAATTAATTTTTAGCAAAAAAGGAATTTTCAACCAGTTAATTTCAAGTAAAAATTACGAATTTCCAACAAAATAGTTGAATCCTAAACCAAATAGATGAATTTTCAACAAAATAGTTAAATTTTCAATCAAAGAGGCAAATCTTAAAAAAAGTAAATTTTTAACAAATTCGTTCGACTTTCAACCAAAACGTTAAATTTTTAACCAAGAAAATAAATTTTCTACCAAGAAGATTAACGTTCTACCAAAAAAGATGAATCCAAAAATGTAATTTGTCAACAAAGAAGTTAATTTTCAACAAAATAGTTTAATTCTCTACCAAATTGTTGAATTTTCAAGCCAAAAAGACGAATTTTCTACAAAATAGTTCAATCCTCAACAAAAACAGATTAATTTTGAACCAAACTGTTGCATTTTTAACCAAAAAGGATGAATTTTCAACCAAGAATATCAACTTCTATCAAAAAGATGATTCTTCAAAAAAATACATGAATTTTCAACCAAATAGTGAAATTTTCAACTAAGATAAATTTGTAACCAAAGAAATGAATCCTCAACCAAAAAAGATGATTTTCAACAAATTGCATGAATTTTCAACCTAATGGATGAGTTTATAACATAAAAGAACAATTTTTAATTGAAACTATAAGTTTTTAACCAAAAATGGAATAGTTACATTTTCAGTTAAAAAAATTAATTCTCAACCAAAGTTATGAAGTTTTAACTAAAATGATGAATCTTCAACAATTAAAATACATATTTAACAAATGAATTTAGCATTCAACTAAATAGTGGAATTTTCAACCGAAAAGGTGAATTTTTAACAAAGAAGATTAATTTTTTACCAAAAAGACGAATAACGAACAAAATACATGAATTTGCAACCAAATAGTTGAATTTATAACTACAGCAGATTTATTTTAAACCAAACAGTTACATTTTTAACCAAAGGGGATGAATTTTAAACCAAGAAGAGTGACTTTCTACCTAAGAAGACGATTTTTCAACAAAATACATGAACTTTATGCCAAATAGTTGAATTTTCAACTGAAACAGATTATCTTTAAACCAAAAATGAAACGAATTTTCAACACAATAGTTAAATTTTCAACCAAAGAGATAAAGTTTTAAAGAAAATTATGAATTTCAAATTATGAATTTTCAAGTAGATAGTTAAATTATCAATTAAAAAAGATAAATTTTCAACCAGAAATCAGAAAAATTTCAACCGATAGTTAAATTTTCAACTAAAGAGATGAATCTTCAACCAAAAATTGAATTTTCAACAAAGTAGTCCAACTTTCAACCAAGTAATTGAATACTTGACCAAAAAAGATGTTTTTTAAACAGAATATTCGAATTTTCAACAAAATAATTGAATTTTCAACCAAACAGTTGAATTTTTAATCAAGCCAAATGAATTCCGAACTGTTCCGAACCAAAAATGTGATAGTAGACTTTTCAACAACAAAAAAATTATATTTCAAACAAAAATAGTTGAATTTTCTCAATGACTTCTATTAATTTAGTTCGCATTTAAGCGAAAAAACGAGAAAAAGGGAAAATTCCTTGAAAACAGGGGGAAAAAAATTCCTTAAAAAGTGAAATAGAAGAAAGGGTGTGAAGTCTGAAATATGAAAATGATTTTCATATTTATCAAGTAATTATTGAACCGTACCGTTGCAGGGCTATCTTTCGCAAAATTCGCAAACTTTGTTAAAATTTATTTATTAATTTTGTTAAATTTAGAATTTAAATTTGTTCATAACTTTACTTCCACTGACCCCCTCCCCCTAAATTGGTAACTTTGTTTATGAACGGCCGCTAAGTAATTTATATAAAATAAAATTGTGTTAAATACTCTCTTCAGTAAAAGGACTAGAAAAAAGGAACTACTCTGGCTAAGTTGAGAAAAAATCTTGCAGCACTTAAATTCACGTTTCCATTTGTACGCATAAATGTACACGTTCATATATAGAAATCCTACCTTCCCTTACCCTTGCCTTACCGCGATTTCTGCTAGTTCAGCGCAATCGTAGAAAATGGAATAAGTTTTCCCGGCGAGGAAGCACGGCTGTAACAACCATCCAGCTCCAACTGGGATGGTTATGCTCCAATTAAACTTAATCGCGGCTTTTTCGTAAGAGACGATTAAGTATAAAAGCTCAGTCGGGTTAATCATCCATCCCGTAGTGAGAAAAAATAGAAGTGCCATTAAATGGAATAATAAAACTGCATTTAAATGTGTTTCATTCAGCTTAATTTTACGTTCACAATTTGAAGCGAATATATTTCGAGAAATTAAGTGGACTTAATAAAGTTTGGTACGCAATTACTTTACATGATGCATTCATCATTTATATTATCCATCAGGAATATGTTATTATACGAGTGAGTAAAACTGGTTATATCTTGCTCAATATTTACATAATCCCTTTAGTAATTTGAATTATCTGTCCGGATTTTTCCGGACATTCAACTACCGCGAGAAATATCTCATTTCGCGGGCCTGTTGAGAGGGGGAAAAATGATAGCTTACCTGATTGATTGATGCAAATATAGCCCTCAGAGTTCTTTAGAAGTTTTAATTTTGAGGTTATGGCAAAATGATAGTGTTGAGCAGTGTTGCCAACATATTCCGCATTCCAAAACTTTATTAATAGTGAAGTAATGAAATTTCTTTATTGTAATAGTGGAGAAACATGTTTATTACTTATACTAATCGTCAACAATCAGGTAATGTATTATTTTTCCCACTCGAAACAGGCCCGGGAAGTGAGATATTTCTCGCGGGTGTTGAATGAAAAATATTGTCATGGTGAAGTCTAGCGCTTTTCTTCAAAATTGTTGCAAAATAAAAAATATTTTTATATTTTAATGCTTGAATGATTTATTTTATTTCTGTAAGCGATAAACCGAATTGTCTGTTATTTTATATTCTAAGCAAAATTTCTAGTTTTCTAAGCCAATATTTGGAAAGTATTAAAAATGAACGTCAAGATTTATTCAGACTATTCTTATATCTATAAATTATGAAAATTCCTATTTATTTATCATAGGCTTCACAGTATTTCCCCTATTCCCATATTTTCCACTTGAATGCGAAATTAATGAGAAGAGCCACATAGTAAAATCCAACTATTATTGGTTGAAAGTTCAACTGTTTTCTAGATGATTCAACTGTTTTGTAGATAATTCGTCTTCTTGACTTGAAAATTGAACAAATGGATTCAATTTTTTTTTCTTGACTGAAAAATCTTTCTTGGTTGAGGATTCAACAATTTTTTTGAAAACTCGTCTTTTGTGGTTAAGTTCTACTGTTTTTTATTCAAATTTAAAAAAAAATCGAAAATTCAAATAGTTTAGTAGAAATTTACTCTTTTTTGGTGATTTGATAGAAAATTAATCTATTTTGGTTCAGGATTCA
Organism: Melikaiella ostensackeni; assembly: GCA_032362435.1. NCBI lineage: Eukaryota > Metazoa > Arthropoda > Insecta > Hymenoptera > Cynipidae > Melikaiella > Melikaiella ostensackeni. The sequence continues at coordinate 6,156,386 of JAUMHM010000050.1, read as the reverse complement.
ACTATATTGTTAAAAATTAGCTTTTTCGTTGAAAATTCATATTTTCGGGTTAAAAATTCCACTGTTTTTTACAAAGTTCGTATTTTTGGCTTAAAATTTCATTAGTTTGATAGAAAATTAAATTATTTAGTAAAAATACAACTATTTCGTAGTAAATTCGTCTTTTTTGGTTGAAAATTCTTTGGCTGAAAATTTAACTATTTTGTTGATACACATTTTTTCTAGTTAAAAATTAATTTTTTTCAACTGAAAATTTGATTTTCCATTTTTGGTTAAAAATTGATCTTATTCAGTTTAGAATATCACATTTCTGTTAAAAATTCATTCTTCTTGTTGAAGATTCGTCTCTTCGGTTGAAAATTATACGATTTTGTTGAAAATTCGTTTTTTTGGTTGAACTTTTTTCTCCAAGTGAATATTTAATTACTCCATTTTTTCTCTTAATTAATCTTTTTCAGTTGAAAATTCAACAATTTGGTTTAATTTTTTTTTCTTAACTGAGAAAACTTTTTTGGTTGAAAATTCGTCTTTTTGGGTTAAAAATTATCTGTTTTTGTAGAAATGTCATCTTTTTAATTAAAAATGCAACTACTTGATTGAAAATTAATCTGTTTTGTTTAAAAATTTATCTGTTTGTTTTAAAACTTAACTATTTGTTTAAGAATATGTGAAGTTGGCTCACATATTTTTTGAAGCTCATTTTTCAATTTATCCAATTTATTTTTACCCTTATGTTTTTTTATAGCGTTGTAAAATAACTAACCGTAAAAACTTTTTGTTGCATGTATTTCAAAAAATGACGTTGCAATTTAATGTTTTTAAGAAAAGTAGGATAAAAATTTTTGTCGTACTTTTTCTTCTTTATTCAAGTCCTATGTCCTACTTTGTCCTCTTTTTTGAAATTTTCAAAATTTCAAAAATGGTGGACCCAACAATTAGGGTCAAAATTTTCATTTTCTATAGTTGTTAACTTAGAATATTTAAACATTGTAACAAAATCTAATAAATTATTGTGAATTGAATGGTGGATAGAAGGATTGAATGTTTTGAAAAAATCCAAGATGGCGGCCAGTTAAATACTCCAAAAATCGCTCATTTTTGCAGTCTTTAAATAAATATTTTATGACTTTTCTGTCAAAAGGATGGTGGCATTAGAAAGCACTGGATGATCCCCGAAGTAAAAAATTTTGAAAAAATCCAAGATGTCGGCTTATTAACAATTCCAAAAATAACTCATTTCTGCAGTTTTTAATGAAATATTTTTTAACTCTGCTATAAAAAGAAGTTTGACTTTAAAAATCATTCGATGATCACAGAAGTTCAAAATTTTGAAAGAAATCCAAGATGGCGTCCAATTAAATATTCCAAAATTAGATTACCGTCCTGTGTGAACGATTGATTTGATTGAAAATTTGAAAAGTTACGTAAATTTAATGTTTTTACTCAATTTCCCCCGTGTTAATCTTATGGGAAGCTTCAAGTGCCAGGGGCGATGGGTAAATATTAACGGATTTTGATAAAATTTGAAGGACATTCTATTTTTGGGTATTCGCATCAGAATCGCGACTTGTGGCAAATTATTTCCAAAAAAAGTAAAATGAGGACCACCCCACTAGTCACCCCAAGTTCAGCGAGTAATAATGATTAAAGCGCTTCTACTTTAGCTGGATAATTGAGTGCTATCTAAATGTGATAATACATGTATATAGGGTCGTTGAAAGCAAACACTTGTTTTCGAGCAGATAATGAAGCTTGGCACTTGTAAAAAGTAAACGATCCTTTGTAAACATATAAAAGTGTGGTAAACCCGTCGGGAAAATGGCAAAGTGGTTTTAAGCAAATTAGATTCTCACTTTTGACTTTAAAGCAATCATCTATAAGTTCTTGAATTTCCATCTCACGCAGATATATTCATGAAATAAAATTCGAGATAATTTCAAGAATAATAGATTTTTTGTAATAAATAATAAGACGACAAATTTTAAAAAGAAATTCCAACAAATCAGGCATTTGTAGATATATTTTAGCTTGATTGCTTGTATTTACACTTTTTTCGATAGAAGATGGAATTTCTGAAAGGTAAAAATAAGAACACGTTGTACCTCGAGGGACAGAGCCATCTAGTATTTCTTTCCTGGCCGTTTGCTTTCTTCGACTAAGATAAATGGCAGTGACGTTTGACGGTCTTATCTCGGAACAAAGTTACTTTCTTTCTCTTTCGTCCTGACCACTTTAATTTTTTTTCTCTTTGCTATGAGAAAATTCCCCTTTCCCATTAGAAGGGTTCTATTTTAGCAAATCGTTTCTCTTTAACTTTCTGTTGACTTCACTACCCTTGAAAAACACAATGCTTGGCTTAATAATTATATGATTTAATGAGAATTTAGTAAAGTAGACCGTTATATTTCTCTTTCAAATTAATATATTTTAAATACACGTCAATTTAAATACTAATTTCATGGATAAATAGAATCAGTATTCCATTATGGAGGATATATATTGGATTGAGACGTCGTCTGTCAAAAATGATTTTAATTCTATTAGTATTTTAGGAAACTACTGAAAACACGTTTAATGTTTGAAAGAGATCCAAGTCTGGAACTAACCTTGTCAGCAATATATCAAATTAGAAGGACATTGATATTAAATTACATTTTACATTTTCATCTCAACTTCATTTTGATATAAGTTTGAAAGACATTCTTGCATAAAATCTTTCAAGTTTGCAAATTCTATTATTATTTTATGAAATCACTAAAAATACGTGCCTGCTATATTTGAGAAAGATCCAAGTATGGAACTTACTCAATTATAAATGTATCAAATTAGGAAGACATTGAAATTAAATTGCATTTTACATTTTCATCTTAACTTCATTTTAAAATGAATTTGAAAGATATTCTCTTATATAATCCTTCAAATTTGAAGGGAAAATAATATTAGAGTCTTCGATTTATATTTAAATATTATAATTTGGAAACTTTCAGGTTTGAAGTTTTTCTTACTTACAGTCCTTTCAAGTATTAAAAAAAAACAATTTTCAAAATAAAATATAATTTGAACTGTATCACAAAAAAGAAAGTTTTCCAGTCGCATTTTGAAATTATCGAACTTAACTGGTATTTATGTTTGAAAGAAAACCAAAATTAAGAGCAATTTTATATGAATTTTTGAAATAATATGAATTTGAAATTCCTATGGGAATAGAATTCCCAGGTAAAAAGTAGCAAATAATTTAAAGGTAAAGGTTTTCCTTAATGGCCGATTTCATATGAAATCAGGCCTTCTGCTGATGTCACGGAATTGTTTCGGCTAAAATATATTGCTTTCCAAGGTAAGATATGAGACACGTATTTCTTGTTTTTTTTCCAAAAAAATTTTCACAAACTTAGGATTATTTAAATATTTAAGTGAATTATCATGGTTAGCCTCGATTAAGTTCAACCCAAAAGTGCTTACACATCCAGTTTCTCTTTTGTACATGTTTCAGGGATGGCCCCCGGTTATTTCAAGCCAAAAAAAAAGAGAAAAATCGTACTACGCGTTTTTGAAAAAAAACATTTTGAAATTTTTAACGATTAAAAACCGCATTTTGCTCGAAAACGACGCAAAATATGAATAGCTATTCATAGTTCAAAATTGTTCCACTTCCTGGAATCTATAAAATCATACCCTTACCAGATCTTTATCTTGTGTATTTTAACAATTTTTTCAAAAAAAAAAATAATAATAGAAAGAATCGATAAAAATCGACTGAAATAGAATGTAGTTCAACAAACTTCAACATTTTATTTTGAAAAAATTTGTTTTTAGTTCAGTAACAATTCGAAGAACATGTGCCATGAGATTATTATGGTTGTAAAGAAAAATTGAATAAGAAAAATTGGTTTTTATTTTAAAAATTGAAGAAACATAATTTTTAACGATTGAAAATCTAATTTTTCTCGAAAACGACCTTTAATATGAAGATTAATTCATAGTTCAAAATTGTTCCACTTTCTGGAATCTATAAAATCATACCTTTACCAGATGGTTATCTTGTGTATTTTAACTAATTAAAAAAAAATCTGCCCGATTCGCGGGCACATTCTCATCGCGCGCTTCGCGCTCGCTGTTATATATTCTTCATGTATAAATTACTACATTTATTTTTGATTTCAAATGAGAAAGGAAATTCATTTACTTAAGGCTCTATGGGCCTTAAGGAATACATTCTCATCATAATATTCGCGCTTTGAGCTCGATTTTCTGCGCTCATCGTGTAATATATACAAATAAATAGTTAAAAACATGATTAAAAAATTATCCTGATGATTTACGATTGGTCCTATAAAAAAATGTTTAACAGCAATTTCACTTGACCTTTTAACAGCACAAATTCTACCTTTTTGACTACTTTTTTCTTATCTTGCGTCGTTTGGCTCAAAAATAAAAATAAAAATATTCCAATACTATTTTCTATAATTGAAAAACAAACTATGCCTCCT